>JAPYZP010008846.1:0-13922 GCA_030522985.1 Torymus sinensis
TCGACATATTCGCCATATTCGCTAATGTTCCCTCAACGTTAGTATACATGGATGCAACTATGGAGCAATATTGCTGCAAACCATCCGGATTTAAGTATTAATGTTTTAAAATCAATCTTTAAAACGAAATGAATTTATTTCACATAAAGTTTTGAGTTTCCATTGTGAAGGGGACATCAAAAACAAGGAAGCCTTGTAATTCGGACTCTTTGTCAAGAGTCATTTGAACGGTTAAATTACACGACTTATATACCTTCGGCCATCCAGTTTAACCACAAAAAGCGCTATTGGCGCTCCGCATAGCGGATAAATAGCCGAAGCTTGCTTATTGAGAGCCGGCCATCACAAGTTTCCCTTTGTTACTGCGGCGCGCCGATAGCATTTTCTGTGGTTAAACTGGTTGACCGAGAGTATATAACCCGTGTAATTCAACCGTTCAAATGACTCTTGACGAAGAGTCCGAATTACAAGGCTTCCTTGTTTTTGATATCCCCTTCACAATGGCGACTCAAAACTGAATGTGAAATAAATTAATGTTGTTTTAAAGATTGATTTTAAAACATAAATACTTAAATTCGGATGGTTTGAAGCAATATTGCTCCATAGTTGCATCCACGTATACTACCATTGAGGGAACATTAACGAATATGGGGAATATATCGAAGCATTTATACATTTTGGGTAATATATAGTTTTTAGCTCATTATAGCTTATTTTCTGTTCAATGTCACATTTTCATACGTGATTCTTTTATACATTATAATGATATCGTTATATACTGAAAGATTTATTATTAGTAAACCTATCACAGGCACGTGGCCAACTTACCCCGCTAAGGGGGAGGTTGACCGAAAATCGTTCAATTCAAAACTTGTTTCTACCTTCTTTTGTGATCATTTTAGAAATTTGAAAAAAATCATGAAGATGCTCTATATTAAGTACTAGTAAATGTATATTAGTAGATTATGCACCTAGGGAGTAAAAGTAAAGAATGTCCCAGATCGCATGTAAATTGTCACCCGAGCCGAAGGCGAGGGTGATAAACATGCGATCTGAGGGATTCTTTACTTACTCCCGTGGCGCATATACTACTTTTCTCCACGAGGAGCGTAAAATGCGTAGGCTGTTTTTCGTCCGCAGGGCGTACAGTACGCACTTAACGCGCCGTGTGGCGAAAATATATTATTTTACTTGCATCTGTATATTTGTGAACGTCCTCAACAAAATCATTAGCATTTTGAACTAATTTTGCATAGGGCTCTCGAAGATTATGCGAAGTAGCATAATGCTTTATAAGTTCATCGAGACCATCTACAACTCCTTTGCCGTGCACAGAACAACCATTTTCTATCACGTGCTCGTTTTAATACATATAATTGAAAGCGATTTTTAAAGTGGCTATAGCGGCGTCGTTTGATACAATGGTAATTTTTTTATTGAATCACAGCAATTGTTTATCAAGTAGGTTATAATTTTCTTTACTGCGAGCCAAGCATACACTGAATCATGTTTTCTGGCACATCTAGGAACGCAGCAACGATTTGCATTTTTTTCAAGAAAAGCTTCTTTAACTTTTAGCGAAAGATTTATGAGATTGTCAAAGCACGAGCTTCCTTCGCAAAAACCTTGCTGGCTCGACGGGATGAGGTTTTCGTGCTCAACTCACCATTGAATTTCTATTTTTCAGAAGAGTTTCAAACAACTCGCATGTGCAGGATGTTAAGGAGATCGGGCGTAGACCATCGCTATTTGGTTTAGGAATAAAATGTATAAAAGAGCACTTCCAGCTGGGAGGATAAAGGCTAGTTTGGTACATGTTATTGTAAATGTCCAAGAATAAAAGTTTATATTTGGTCGGAATATTCTTAAGACTTTAAAATCGATGCCGTCCATTTCAGGTGAGGAGTTTGAGTTTTTGGAATCCAAAGCTATGTTGAACTCTTGGAAGTCGAAGGGCAATGAGAGAAATTCGTTTTTTTGGCATTGAGGGAGTCTGTGAGGGTTTGATTTGGCCCATGGAGGGCTCATTTTGTCAAGAGCAATTTCTGCTTTTTCTTGGAGTTGAAGGTTTTCACTAATGTGTTGGAGTGTTGTAGATCTCCATTTGTTTTTGATAATTTTGCATTTACTTCAAACATAATTTGGGTCAGTATAAATATATTTATATTATATTTATATTTTCGGCAAATTTTTTGAAACATTCTTTTTTCTTAAATTTACAAGTTTTTTTGACAGTAGCGCAAGATTTTTTGTAGTTAATAAGGTCGTGTAGGTTATTCGAAACCTCCCATTTTTTGTAAGTGTGACGCCGAAGTTGAATAGCTTTGGCACAGTCCTCATCCCACCAAGGAACTGGGTTGCGATTTTTGTGTTTAGACAGATTTTCTTTTTTTCGAGGTGAAGAGTGTTGTATTGCTTCTTTGATAATTTTAAAAAAGAATTTATATTTATCTACAGGGAGTTGGTTTTCATATACCGGGAGAAGAAATTTGTTATAATTATCTACAAGGTAATTATCAAACTTTAGCCAGTTCGTGCGGGTCCAAGTTAATTTAAAAGTTTTTTTAACATAATAATTTTTTCTACAGAAATTTTAATAGAAATTGGATAGTAGTCCGTACCCCAGGTCTTGTTTAGAACTTCAATATTTATGTTGTCAGCGATCTCTAAGAAGACATGAGTAGATCAATGTTGAATTTTACATTGTTATGAGTATTAACGTGAGTGAGAGAGTGATCGTTGTGGAATTCACCATTTCTGTCAGTATATAAGCAATTCCAAACAGTATTGTGTGCATTAAAATCTCCCACTAAGATGGTGTTTTTGTTTATGCTTACATTATTGACTATACAATTCCATTGTTCCTGTATAAGAGTGAGACCTGGAGTTCGGTAACACGTGATGAGCTCAGTGGGAGGGGAAATATTGTTTTTGTTTATTCTGCAAAGTTCAACATCTTCGTTTGGGAATGAGAGGTTTTTGATTTCTGCGTATGCAAGGGACTTTCGAATAATCATGATAATACCTCCTCCTTTGGCGTGGGTCCGGTTCTTTCAATCTCAGATATATTTGTCTTATTGTACGTTTCATGAAGGAAACTTGTAAGTTGAGGGGAAGTTGATGCAAGTGTTTTGCAATATACTCTTTAGCTGGGGAAAGTTGAGAGGCAACTTCTTCCACTGATATTTCAGTTGGGTTCTCGATTTTTGGCTTCTTGGAAGTTCTTGGTGAGTGATGACTTTTTTCGACAATAAGAGCTGTTTTTCAGAACGAACTTCGGAGCTCGTACTTACTATAGAGAGAGATTTTGCTGCGTTGCGTTTTGTCGTTACTGAAGCTGGAGGCGGCATTATCTCTTAATTTGGATCAGTGTTAGAAGACTTCATGCTATCTGCGATAGTGATTGGGCCTTTATTTGAGTCAGTGTTAGAGAGAGATGTTGAAGAAGTCGATGGATCTGGGCGTATATTATTTTCAGTTTCTTCATTTTGTTGACGTTGAGCTAGAACATCGGGGTGTTTCCAAAATTTGGCAAGATGCCCTTCTTCTTTGCATGCAAAACAGACTAATTATTTTTTTTAGCGGAAAGATAGATGTGGTAATCTGTGTCTTCAAAATGTATTGTAAGGTAAGGGGGCATTTTGCCGACGTCATCTGGATTAAGGTACATCTGTCTACGGAAGCTGAGAATGTGATTTAAGCCTGGATCTGGATTTCCCGCTTTTCTGTTTGAGATTTGTGATACTGGAACTATATTTTCCTTTTTAAGTTCACCGAAGATAATATCATTCCGAATGAACGGCCAGGCATTTCAAAGAATTATACATTTTGCTCTGGAGATTAGTGGTCGAATAGTATGCTCTTGATTTCTTATGTTTACTTTCTTCTGTACATCAATAAGAGTGTCTGCGGTTTCCTTATTACTTAAAAATAAACATACTCGGTTGTTAGAAACGCGGGAGACGAATCTTATATTTTCTGGATCAGTTTTACTTGCAATTGCACGTGTGTATTCTGAGACGGGAATTCCTTCTACAGAGTCCAGAATGATGGCGAATTTTTTAGTCGTTACAGAAACTTGCTGAGCTATTTGAGAGTACGAGATAGATGCATTTCTAGATGTAACTGTAGATGGGGATGTAATTTTTTGACAAAGTACCCCTGTAGGCAGAGGCACTTAGCCGAGAATCAAAATGCACTGTTCGGGCAAAAGCCCAATTTAGTCACAACACGGATTTTAGCTGTCGCCAGATCGCGATGCGATATCGGATGATAAACTCATGAGCGCTCGATTTGTAAATACGTCTACACACGACGAAGACTCGAACTGAACTCTATTGGAAGAACTAAATGATATGGATCTTTTTTAGCCTTTTGTCTTTCTGCTTTTATAACTTAGAGTTGTATATTTTTTACATACTAGCCTTCACGGTCCAAAGCGAAAGTTCATCGTTAAATGCAGAAATTGCACTGTTTTTTTAATCACGTTACCATTATCCCGCAAAGCATATGTAATTTCTTCTGTGCCTTCTATCTCTTGCCATTTTAGATCATTAAACATAATTCTGTTACTGCCTGGACAAATTTTAGATTCTTGTAAATAACATAAATCAGATGCCTCAGAACACATTGTTGCGTTTATTATTTGTGACTGACTTTCATCCAATTCTGTAAAGTTAATCCCTCTGAAATTAATTAAGCTCTTAAAAAATAAAGAATAATTTGCGCAATAGATACAGACAAACTTCTTTGGTGCGGCTAAGTAAAACATATTTCGGTCGCAAACTATAAAACTTTGATTTATCAATCCTGAATTGGGGTTTATAATTTTTAAATCCTTCATACATTGCTTTCAGACTTCGAGTAAGAAAGCGTTGAAATTTCTTCTCTTTTTTATCATTTATTTTAACAGTAATAAGCTCCCTTTTCTTGTGAAAAACTTATCGCTCTTTTTATCATGTACATTGTTATGTCTGGAAATAAGGATGAAATTTCGTCCAATAACGTCTGTGACGGTATTTCGGCAACGCAACCCTTGCGGTACAATACATGTTACTACATCAAACGACGACAATCAATTAAATATTTGATTTTCAACTGCGAAAACCCTTAGATTCACATTTTTATTTGTGAATAAAAAGTCAAAAAGTCAGTGGGAGCTAAGCCTCTACTCGGGAGACATCGTGTCAATTCAATTTGTAGCGGTTCCATCCGAAAGTAGATTGTGCGTGTATCGTTATCAAATTAACTAAAATTGTTACTATTATTTAAATACCTATAATTCAATAAATATTATATTTCATGTGTGACGTGGCACTTTTTCTGCCCCATTATGCCACGTACTCGCCCGAAGGGCCAATTGTCGCGAAATGTACGCTTTTCCACCCGACGATAAATCCACAACTATCTACTCTCGCGCAAACTAACTCTCTACTTGAGGTACGCAGCCGCCTGACCGAATTTACTAAGAAAGGGCGCCAGGCCACGGCCATGAGGCGTACGACCTCCTACACCTTGGCTCGGCTCAATGACTCGGCTTCTCTGGGCGTGTGTCCGGCGGTGATGACCTGGGGGTGGTTGAAACCCTCGGCGAAATGCTTTCGAACGGGACTTTAGTACAACGTGACAACACAACACAAAACAACAAAATAAATAAAAAACAATTGATATACTTTCAATCTCAATAACCCAACGTTTATTCGCGTACTCTCTCTCTCTAATGCGGTAGAATTATAAAAGAAATATCACAAAAATAACTCGAATATCGCGCACGCAACAAAATGGCCGCGCACTGGCCTGACTCGATGCACTAATTTCGTACATACGAGTTGCACATACGAGAGAGACGCGCCGAAATCTGCAGCGCCGCTATGCGCTCTCGCACTCTCGCATCCATCCATGCTGGCCGATGCAGCTCGCAGGCTGCCGCCAGCCGTGTTTCTCACTCTCGCACGAGCGCCGCTGCGCTCTCTCTCTCTCTTGCTCTCCTACTCTCGCTGAGTCGCGGCTCAGTTCGCCTCGTGTCGCGCATAGTATCGGTCTCGTGGCCGTTGCTCCGTCTATCCGCTCTACGCCGGCTGCTTCGTGTGTGTGTGTGCGCATGTTCGCGGATGTTCACGAGTGTTCGGGTGTTCGTGTCCGTGTCGGCGTCTGTGCCTGTGTACGTATGTGTTAGTGGAGGTGGTGTTGCGGATCATCGCGGCGTAGGCGGAATCATCGCACGGCTGCTGCTCCGCGTGGCCAACATGGCGGCCGAGCATCACGGACAGGCTTAGTCACGCTTGTTGTGTGCGTCGTCTGTGAGCGTGCGCACATGCGGCTTGGCATTCTGCATGCTATTCTCCCTTACTTCTCTATCTTCCTTGACGGTGCTGTTGCTGCAGGGCTCGACTCCGGGGCGAAACAAAGTAGGTGTCATTCGCGTCGTCTGCTGGCTGTACCTCGACAGAAAAAAGAGACACCTCCATTTAGCTATGTGTGCGTGTGTGCGCACATAGCTCGGTGTCAGTGGAGGTAGTAGCCTCCCGCTAGTAGTTTCTCTTTTTCGAACACGCTTTCAACAAGGTGCGATAACAAAAGAACAATTTTGAGGCGGCCATTTTGTCAAGAAAAATCCGTAAAAAAAAAAATTTTTTTATATCTTCAAAATGTGTATTTTAATATGTAAAAAGTTTGAACAATAAAGATTATTTTTTGTATGAAATCAAAATTATTGAATAAATAGAGCAAATGAATAAATAGAGCAAATCCACCGCAAACCTGTCTTAAACCGGGAACATCTCGATGTTACTGCCGGTTTATACAACCAGCTTCTACTATGCGGATGGATCGGCGGTTACCTCCTCCGATACCTCGCTACATATGCCGGTGTTCAACCCTAGCTACATATAATTTTTCTATTAATATACATTTGTCGAGCCGACTCACTCCTCCATACCTGAAAAAGAAAAGAGAATTCAATAATAATGATTAGTGACGCTGCCGACGCACTGCTATCCCTTACATCTCGCCACCTGAAACAAATAAAAGGGTGGTTTCTGATCAATTTTGGTATTTACTACTCCGCTGGCAGACTGACGCTTAAGGGCGGTCTTTCTTCTCTCTCCTCTGGGTGGTCTGCTCTCTTTCTCATCTGGGCCAGATACTGCATTGTCTCTGGGGCCGCTCTCGGGTTCTGGGAGGTTGGCTGTACGGGCTCCTGGGCGGTGTCTCGGGGCTAGCAGCTGGCCAGTGACGGCTGACAGTTGAGATCCATCGTCGCTGGCGGCTGGTGCTCCTCTCCCGAGTGCGCGGTCGGCTACGATTCGGGTGCTCCTCTCCTCTCTCCTCTCTCTTGCCAGTTCTCTCCCATTCCCTCTGGCGCTTCGCATGCCTGTCTCCGTAATGAGGGCAGTTAGCGATCGCCTCCTCTCGCAGTACGCAGTTTATACAATATCCTCTACGTGAGGGGCGAGAAAACGCCCGACCATGCTGCCAACAGTTAAAGCAATGGCTATCGGGCGGGTCTCGTGCGGGATCTACGGCGAGGGGAAACCCCTCTGAAAATCACGCCCGTGACTTTGACAGGCCTCGCGAGCGTCGACATGGTCGCGCCTGAGGCGGTGGTGGCCGTTGATGAAGCGCGTGGGCGCGTCATCATGACTGGCCTCCCTGGCGGTGGCGGCGAACGGGAATGGCGCCGCCGGAGGTGCTGAGGTTCATAATCGTCGAGCTGCAGCTGCCTCCGGGGGTTATAAGCCATGCGCTTAGACCCCGTATCATGCCTGAGCCTAATCACCCCCCACATCGGGATGGCGGCGGGGACGGGGCGGTTGGCGCGGGCGGTGGTGGCAGTGAAAGAGGTGCTGGGGTTGCCCTGCTACTCCATCTCCGCTACACATTCAGCTAGCTCTACTTCCGCCGCCCAACTTAATTTCGCCTTCTCGCTCTTTCCTCTCTCATGCTTTGGGTCGGTGGTTGCAGTCGGCCCGGCAGTAATCGGCACCAATTCGGAGCTGGCAACCTCGACTGGTGCAGGTGCTCGCGGTCGACGCAAGCAGCCTCGGCGCCAGGATCAAAGGCTCCGCTCCAGCTTCTAGGGTGGCCCCCTCTCCCTCTCCGGCCTTCCCGACCTCCTCTCCTTCTTCTTCCTTGGTGGAATTCCTTTCCCTCTCCTCCTTTTCACCCTCGGCGGCGGTGGTGGCGGCTGCCGGCTCCTTCTCTCCGTCTCGGGCAAAGGCGGCCTCCCACCTTTTCGCCATCTTCTCGATGCCGGCGACGGCCTCCCGCAGTTTCTCGTCTCTCTCCTGCGCGAACGCCGCTTCCTAAATCCGCGACCCTCTCTCATCAGTTTCCGCTGCGTCCCTTTCCTCTCTCTCTCTCAGGCGGTCTTCCTCCCACTCTCTTCCTCTGGGGCGACAGTCTCCCTCTCACTCTCTTCCTCTGGGGCGACAGTCTCCCGCTCACTCTCTTCCTCTGGGGCGGCAGTCTTCCGCTCACTTTCTTTCACCTCGTCTCGGGCGGTGGTCATATTTTCTACTCTCTCTCTCTCTCTCTCTCTCTCTTTTCCAACCACTTTCCCAGTTGCTCTGTCCACCCTGGCAGCACCTCGCTCGACCGGGGCGTGCTCGGTTCACGCAGCATCGCCCTCAATAGATCTCGGAGTTCCGGGCTCCGGCATACGTGGTCCTGGCCGACCTCAAATTCCGGATAGGGGCAGTGGAAGTTGGCTGTACCTGGACGGAGGATGCGTCGATGTCTGGTCATGATGTAATTACTGAAAAGAATAAAGTAAAACAACCAAAAAAGAACAATGTGAGACCAAATAAACCACTTTATTCTCGTGCAGCGGCTAGCGACATCGCGAGTCGCGTGGAGGGATGGAGGGGGTGCGAAAGACTCACGCATACTTTTCCTCTAGCGCTGGCGTGCTTCTTCCCTAATCTAATTTACTACGCGGCGCGGTGGTAGATACCGCTTTAACTCCCCCATGTGTACCTTGGCATTCCATTTACTACCCTCCATCTCTAACAAATACACGGTAGGGGCTAATTTCGCGGTAATCTCGTAAGGATCGTCGTACTTTAGCGCAAGTTTCGCGGAGAAACCTTGCGCGGCGCTCGATAACGCGTGTACACGACGCATAACCCGGTCTCCTACTGCATACTCCAGTACTCTCTTCCCGCGGTTGTAGTATTCACTCTGCTTGGCATGGCTTTGACTCTGTACACTCCGGGCCAAAAGTACTCATGCGCCACTCGTTCGTACGTTTTGTCTACGCCTCAGTGTCCAGCTGACGTGATGCAATGCCTATCTATTAGCACTCTCTGACGCTTCTCTAAGGGCACTACCATGCGCCATCCTTGTTCTCGGTCGATGATGTGGTCGAACAGCAGGTCTTTCTTGTATTTGTATAACAACCCGTCTTCGATCCTCCACTCGCCATGTTTCTCCGGACACTGAGCATCTTAGAACTTCATCTTATCCCTGGGCTTCGGCGGCGAGTGTCTACGATCGATTTCCATCTAACGCTCTAACTTCACTCCATATTCCTTGATCATCTGCAGCGAGGTCACTTTCCGGTCGAATAAGGCGGCACGATATTCTGGAAGAACATTCTTGTAGGCTATTTTCACCAGCTTCCTCTCTGGCGGTGGGCGTTTGAAGTGGCCAACGATATATCTGAAGCAGGACAGAAAATTAATGATATTTTCACCCCGGGCTGCTGTCTCGAACTTCCTGCTGTTGACGTCGCGACTGCTTCTGCTCCTCCTGCCGAGGTCACGGGCGGTTGTGTCAACGGACTCGGTTGCATTGATGAGACTCCGTGTCCTTGGCTGATCTTCGTGATAATGGTCATCCTCAGCATGGTTTTTCTTCGTACGAATTGTACTCCCAATGTACTCATCTGCCAACTTTTCGCTCTGTCTGTACAATAATTCTATAACTCCGGAGAGACGCTTAGGTAAATTGGTAATCCCGGCACGGTTACTCTATCGCCTTGCCGTGTCAGGGTGGCGATCGGTAGTGGCAAGTTCGATGATGCAGTTGCTTCGGTGACGATGGGCAGGGCGGCTGTGGAATAGCTGGCAGTAGCGGTTCCTCTTGCTGTCAGTCCTGATGTTGATGTCACGCACGCCACGAATAATTTAATACAAAATAATTTAATTTATTTAAATAAATAAATAATGTTCCGGATGGTTGGTGTAAGTCGACTCGACTCACAAACTGTCTCTCTCGCATGTACTCGCCCGAAGGGCTAATTGTCACAAAATCTACGCGTTTCCACCCGACGATTAATCCCCAACTAACTACTCTAACTCGCGCAAACTAACTCTCTACTTGTACGCGGCCGCGTGACCGAATTTATTAAAAAAGGGCGTTAGGCCACGGCGACGACGCGTACGACCTCCTACAGCTTGGCTCGGCTGAATGACTCTGCTTCTCTGGGCAAGTGTCCGCCGGCTGCTTACTACATTTAAAAAAAAAGTTGGTAATAAATGAAATTGGTGCTTTCGTCCCCATCGTTATCTCTAAAGTCAACGTCGCCTGATGGAGACCTCCAACTAGAAAGTAATCATTTTCACAAAGCATGCCTTTTGCTTATACAAAATAAAAATCTTATTTAATTCGAACACTTATCTGATAATTTCTTTGAATTGCGTTTTCGGTCGATTTACATTTTAAACTTATTTATCATGTATATGCACTGAAAAAGCCTTGACTTTCCATGTTGTCGTTCGATGAAAAGTTGACTAAGTTCAAACCACATGAAACTAGCTTACTGTGTATTGACAACGCATTCAGATTATTGACAAAATACGCTACGCGGCAAGTTCATTTCGCTTGGTCTTAGAAATATTTTCATCTCGACAACATACAAATACTAAGTCATTTTCACTGTAAAATATAAATCATCGGAAACGCGATGCAAAGAAATTATCCGATAAGCGTTTCAATTATACGTAAGATTTTTATTTTGTGTAAGAAAAATGCATGCTTTGTGAAAATTTTTGCTTTTTACTTGGAGATCTCCATCAGGCGACGTTGAGGTTACAGGTAACGATGGGGGAAAACCTCGGCAGAATCGAGACCTTACCGCTAGCATATGTGTGGTACCCAAACCAACGATAAGCGTAATCTTAACCAGGACTCATAAAGAGTTTACGAGAATAATAGGTTAGCATAACTTTTGGTCTCTCTCTTTCTCTCTCTCTCTCTCTCTCTCTCTCTCTCTCTCTCTCTCTCTCTCTCTCTCTCTCTCTCTATACCTCACACTCTCTCGCTCTCTCTATTCCTTCTCGAGATGGAAGAACGCCGACTCTGCCAGTTTCGTTGCTCGCCGCCCATTATCTGCCGGGCACCATAGTGTATGCAATCAGTATCATCTACTCGACGCTGCCTACTACAACATCGCAGACTGTGCTGCGACGACGTCCGTTAACTTAGCAGGGCAATTGAGGAAAATCATCATTATTATTATTGGATAATTTGTTGCTAATTATCCGTAAATTATCCGTGAAACCAAAAATTTGCCGCAACTCATTTAAAAAGGATACAGGGTACTGCCATCTTAATATTAAGATGCAGGGCACTATCGTAAAATCAACAAAAAAAAAACTAATCCGAGGTGAATTTGTCGCTAATTATCCGTAGTTGATCTGTAAAGTCCAAAATTAGCCGCAATGAATTTACAAAAATTAACCGAGAAAAAAAAAATCTGATTCGACAGAAATTTGCCTTTAATTATCCGCAATTGATCTGTAAAGGTCCGAAATTAGCCACACTTCATTTATAAAATATAATCGGATGCCCTGTATGTGGGATATCAAAATAGCAGGACACTATCGTAAAATAAATGAATAAATATGGGGCTCAGAGCAAAAATGGGTTAAGTTCTATGCTTATACACACAACTTAACCCGTTTTTGCTCTGAGCTCCTCAAATAAAAAGTCCTTCGGGGTAAATTTGGCGCTGATTATCCGCAGTTGATCTGTAAAAGTCCGAAATTAGCCACAATTTTATTATAAAAAATATTCGTGTGCATTGCCAGCTTAATATTAAGATAGCAGGATGTTATCGTAAAATAAATAAATAAATAAAAAGTAATTCCCGGAGGATCTGCAGCTAATTATCCGCAGCTAATCTATAAAATAGAATAGAATAAAATAGATTAGAACGAGAGAACTCGCTAGCTGTGTACGTAACCTCATTTCCTTGCATTATCAGCACTGTACAACACGATAGGCATGATAGCACAATATCTTATCTTTTTGCAAATTAAATTAAATAATGAGGACACTTGACTAAGTTTTATTATTTTCTATCATGCTGCAAAGTTTCAAGTGAAAATATTAATTAGTTTTTACGTAAACTTTGAACGAAATTTTGACACCGTCCGCGAAATAACTTTGAAACTTTCAAAACTATCAAATCGAGAATGCACCCCCTTAAGTGATTGAAAAAATTTTTATATATTGATTTAGGAATACGAGAAAATACTTAATAATTTTTGTGATGTCTTTCTTTTAAGATTATCAGAAAACTGTAATAATAAAAAAGTATCACTGGACCAGGAACTGCCAACTGCAGATCAATGGTTTACTGTGCGGCGCTTATAATGCCATTGCAATTCAGTGTTATGAGGAGTTTGAGCTTGGCAGAGTATTTATACTTGGTCCGAGTAGTTCGACCTCGTCCAAGTAGTTCAATCTCATTCGAGTTACTTGACTTTCCGAGTAGATTGAACCGGTCCGAGTAGGTTTAACCTGTCCAAGTAGTTCGAACTAATTCGAGCAGTTCGATCTAATTTGAGTAGTTTGAATAGTTCAAGTAGTTCGAATTAATTCGAGTAGTTTGAAATAATTTGAGTAGTTCGAATTAATTAAAGTAGTGCGAATTAAGTCGGATAGTTCGAATAATTCGAGTAGTTCGAATGCCCTTCGATGAATTCGAGTAGTTCAACCTGTCTGAGTGGCTCGAGTTGTTCCGAGTAGTTCGAGTTGTTCCGAGTAGTTCGAGTTATTCCGAGTAGTTCGAGTTATTCCGAGTAGTTCGATTAGAATCGAGTATTTCAAAGTACCGAGTACTCGACTCGAGTTCAAAGAAAAAGTTTGATACAATTGAAACCCGCCGAGTCGAGCACTCGTGCACCCCTATGAATTAACTAATTAAAGCATCTTAACAAAGTTATTATTTCGCATGTTATTTATTTAATATATCTTAAAGTTTTCATTGTAGAATTGCCTTAAATATTCCGCGATTCGTTCATGCAAACATTGCATACTCATCGCAAAGGCAAATGCAGTTCATAATAACCAGAATCTAATTGGTCGACGGGGCGACCATTGCAGAAGCGTCTTTCTGCACTCTGACTCCAGGTCCACTCGGCAGATCGGAACACTCGTCAGACACTTGGCTCCCATACATAGTCGTAAGTGAGATTTGAGACGGTCTCAAGGTAAGGTTTGAAGCCATGTTTTATTATCTCTATATATATCGTACTCTTGTCTCATGTCTCAAGCCCAAAAAAATTCGTTGTCCGAATTCTTATACATTTATAGTTTATGGCAATAGAAAATTATACAGAAATGACCATAGGGCATAAATGAGAAATTATTAAGATTGCGGACAACGATTTATTTTGCGCTTGAGACAAGAGACAAGGCAGATGACACATTATGCAGACGCTATGAATTCGGGCCTCGGCAGTCTGCCTCCGTCGGTTTATCGTCACGAACGCAACACTATCTAGAGGTAGGGTGATCGTGTGTATTCTCCCTAAGGGAGAATCCACAAACGCACTGCGCCCCCCTGCGCTGCGCTGCCCTGCGCTGTGTCGGTTCGTTCCGCCCCAGAAACAGAGAAGCCCTTCTATGTCCATGATTTTGGTTTGGATATTAAAATTTGGAGCATGATAGCAATCAAAACAGTCTCATTGTGA
>JAPYZP010008847.1:0-10254 GCA_030522985.1 Torymus sinensis
TCCAGTCTCGTTTATATGCTTCGCAGGCTGTGAATAAGTTTAGAAAAAAATTTCACAATAGTAAAAAGTATTATAGATTTGCCCATATACCTAAAAAAACTATTGTCCAACATTTAATATCAGACATATAGTGAGAGCTTAATAGCTTATGCTATTCAACAACTTTCAATAAAAATGTATATAGTCTCTGTTCCGAAATACAAATTTTGAACTCGCAAATACTAGCATAGCTTAGTAAACTACTCCCTGTAATCGCTTTTAGCATTCAATGCATGAGAAGCTTTCAAACATACATTACATTTCTGCGTAAAATATTATTATTGCGGTTTTAAGTTTTTTATCACGATAAATACTACATTTTATATTTAATATTTATTGTATTTTCGTAATAACAGCAGCCTTATTATTTTATTTTAGACTTTAGTCTCTATATACGTTTAACTTGATTTCTACGGCTTTAAAATCCTCACTCAACTGCTATCTTCATTCATCGTTCTCAATCGTCTACATTTAATTACCATTCGTTGGACTCAAAGTTTTACTGGATTTTATTACTCTATTGTTTCAGTATGCAGAATGTAATAAGGTAATAATTTGAAAGTTTTACTGGATTTTATTACTCTATTGTTTCAGTATGCAGAATGTAATAAGGTAATAATTTGTGAAAATTTTACTGAGGCTCGTTTTATTTTATTTTAACAAATGTTATTTAATAATTTATTTCTAAAATTATATTATACGAATTACGAGAGTGTTTATCGTTGAGGTCACAGATTCAACTCAAATGAGATATATTTTGAGATGTAAAAATATCAAGGTAGTGGCAATAGTAGACCCTAACGATTAGAAAATTTAATTTATGGATATTTGTATGAAATTTTGGGAAAAGTAAATATTATTTACTCCAAAAAAACTTTATAAATATTAACTGTAGGCATTAGACATACAAGCGATTAAGAACTTGAATAATATAGAACTTTGATAACAATATTTTTACTTTCAAAATACTATACTTATAAATTCTTTATTTTTTTTTCTTTCTAATAGTTTATTGGCTTTGATGCCCACATACGGCAGCAGTTAGATATTCGAGGTACATCGATTTTCGTTAGGTATGTGAAGAACAAGAAACATAAAAAAGAGGCTGTTATTTATCATATCAAGAGCACATACTCAAATATGAAGTAATTCAGTTGGAAGCATCTCTTCCTCTAAGTGGTATCGCTACCAAATGCTTACTCGAGTATAAGAAAGGTCATTCAATTTCTCGATATTATTAATTTTATTATAAACAAAGCAGCAAATTTCGAGGAAAAAAATCTTCATTAACGGATCCTTTTTAATAATTGTGTATTTTCAGAGCAAGGTGGTGCGATACCCACGCTATTACTCCGAATTGGGTTTTAATTTTAAAAATAAACTCTTTGATAAGTTGTAGTTCTTTATTAAACTTAAAGCGTGTAAAAGAGTTTTTTTTAAAAAGTTTAAAATTGAAGGAGAATAGCGGGAACCCTGAATTGAGTAATAGTATGGGTATCACATCACCTTGTTTGTCAGAAAAATTCGTTCATTATTTCGAAATTTCTTCTGTAAAGAATCGAAATCTAAATTATATTTATGATTTTTCATTTTCTGGAAAAAGTAATACTGATCATATTTCAAACGATAACCTGATCAATTTCTTATTTTTTATTGACTTAATAAAATATATAAAAAGAACTTATCGAAATATAAATAGAAATGACTGATGATCCTATTTTACCAATGCATTTCAGAAATATATATAGATGCGGGTGCCTGTTTTCACAGCAAAACTGTACGCACGATAGTCAATTAATTGAATGAATTTTCTACTTAGAAAATTTAGATAATTTTAATACATTATTTTATTAATTACGCTATTATGTTTAAATTCATTAAAAGAGTAAGGGATCATTTAAACTATTCGCGGACACCTTAGGGCACGTGCCCAATTCAAGGCTATCGACTGCGTACGCCAACAGTGTGGGTCAATGACTGCGTGTCACAGCGCATGAAGATTCAAGCGCCCCGCAGTGAGAGAAATTTCAGCCGCTTCTACCCATGCCTAAACGCGATCGCGACAAAATACGGAAATAAACCCGGGCGAAATTAGTCAATGTTGGTATATATCTGTGGCTCCTAGGAATACCCATATATCTCCATTTCTCATGATCTCGAGAATATCGAGTTTTTAGTTTCGTATCGGTGTTTTATAAATCAAAGATAAATAGGATTGAATGCAACTAATTTAGACTTTGGAGTCTTAAAATAGACTGATTTTGGGTAGAAAACAATTTTTATATGATAAGTAAATTATTTGTTTTTGAGGTGTGATAATTTTTGCTCTGGTGAAACCTATAAGGCTCTCGCGAGTAGCAGTCGCGCCTAAAAACTGGAGTTATGCTTTAAAAATGGAGATATATGATTATTCTGGGAACATGATGAAAAAAAATGGATTTATAGCCTTTTCCTTTGTGTTTATTCAAGAGAAAGGAATGCACTTTTATTAATTTCTGCCATGATTATAAGATTCAGGACTTTGGAAGATAAGAAATAAGGCATAAAACGTAATTTGACAATATTATCATGGAGAGATAGAAAAAAAATCAAAATATTGGTACATTGGAATAAAAACATCAATTAATATTCAATTCAAAGGATATTTAATTTTCAAACATTTGCTTTCGAAATTTCCGTCGCAATTTCTTAATGAACTATTTATTTACTTTCATATGCTTCAAATATTCATCTCTTTAATTCAAGAACTTTAATGATCACTTTGATTTTGGTTCATTAATTTGGATGACATTATTTGAAGAATAACGTTTTCGTATGCGATAATTTTGTTTTAATTTCAGACAAAATTGAATTCTTTCACTTGATACTAACCGTATAAGAGAATTTCCTTTAATTAATTTAAAGTGTTTAATTTCCAATATAAACCAGAATATGGTTCTTCATTAAAAAGTACGAGGCATTTTTTGTTATTAACGGAAGCATTATCATTCCTGCGCTCTAACAGCTACTACATTTTATTCTGTCGGCGCTAAATACTTCTGTTTCTCGTAGAATCCAGCCGTGTTCCGCAAATTATTACGCTACAAATCCGCGCATTTTTTTTCGCGGCGCCCCTTAAATTACAGCCCGTTAACGAAGAGATTTTCAGTTAATAACTCAGTGGCACACATGACGCGCGCCCCACCCACCACCTCCCCTTTCCGCAAAAATACACCCCTTTTTTTGCAACGGGAAAAAAAGCGAAAAATATTTTCAACGGCGTGGTTGCGCGTTGCCGAAAAAAATTGTCGTTCCAGGCGTAAACTCTGCGCTCTCTGGCGCCCCCTCCTACGCGCTCGGCAGCAGCGGCGGCGGCGGCGGCGGCGTGCAGATATAGACTGTGAAGCTGCGCGCGCGCGCCAGATGTGTGCCGGCACAGCAGCCTGGAGCTGCCGCCGCTCCGCTCAGTCGCAGTCTCGACGCGGCGCCGCGCGTTACGCACCCACACACTTACGCACACACGAGTGTGGCAGCTCTCGTATACACCGAGGGGGAAGAGATTTTCCAGCGCACGGAACCGACGAGATGAGCGAGGTCACGTGATCGTTTATAAGTGTGAGTGCGTGTGTGGCGAGTCGAGTGCTACCGAATGCTTTTTGGAGTACAAATGGAATCTCGTGACTCTCGTGGTTAGAAACGTATTTATTTTAAGATCGTCGAGGTGAACTCTCTGTATACGGATGGGATAATAGATTCTCGTAAATATGTCCGCGCGTGCGGAGCTGTAATTATATACGTTTCTTCAGCGTGCGTCGACCCACGCGCCGAGAAATATAAATTAACTCTTTTGCTTGTACGTTACTTGCTGAGAGAGAGAAAGAGAGAGAGAAAAGGCAACGCACGCGTATATACGCGCGTGCACGCGTAAATAAACGGGTGCAGCGCGGCCGGCGGTATTTTCGGTTTCTCGCCCCGGAGGTTTATTTTCGTCTCCGCGGCGCCGGGAGAGCGGATGTGTGCTGTGCGCGAGTGAACGAAAATTTTTCTCCAAAAGTGAACTTGCTGTAAGGAGAGTGTCACGCGCGAAAGGGAGAAGGAACGTCTTTGTGCTCGTCGACGTAAGTGCCGAGTAACTTCTTGATTGGCGAATTGATGGGCTGTTTTTCGGTTCGGGCGACTTGGATGTTACAAAAAAATAGCCTCATTGAGGATGGTTTACTTACTTATAATTGATTGGAATTTAACACAAGTTGTCATTGAGTTAGAGCTTCGTTTCTTTCTGGACTAGTGTATGGAATTTAAATGAAAAAGTTTATAAAAAAGTTAATTTATATTTAATTTCTTAATATTTATTTATTTTTTATACTTGACAGAGTGATATGAAAGTAGTAACCAATAGCAATTTAATAGATATTTCTGAGTTAATTTTCTTTTAATTTGATATTGTGTGCAACTTGAATTTCTGAATCGTGCATAAAGCCATTTATCTTCATCATTTCATAATTGATATTATCTATGCATTAAAGTTATTAATGGATTCACGGAAAAATTAAATAGAGTGATATGAAAAATTAAAGTTATAATATTCTTTATCTGCCGTTTAGCATTGCGTTACTTAGCACTGAGGAGATTGTAATTTCATAAGCTCTTTTGAATATAAATTTAATTCTCTGTTATTTTAAGAAACTTGGCATTTCAAAAGAGACGGAGGATGCGAAAGATCGCAAGTTTGTTCTTTTAAACTTTCTTCTTCAAAACAGAATAAGTAGTTCAAAACTTACACAATCTCAAATCACGTAACTTTCTGCAAGTGTAAATACATCATAACTTTTGAAAGCTCTGGCTATTCAAAAAATAATGCACTTGCACTTTGGAGAATTGTGTAGCAACGCGCATAAAACTGTCAAACTTTTCTCAAGCATATGTTATCACCAATAAAAATTTTCATTTTTGGTTGAAATTTACATCTCCTCAGTCGCGGATCGAACTTCGGTTCATTTGGAATATTGGAATCGTTAATGTCACGAGAGAATAGATGGACTTAGACGCGAATGCATTTTATTACGATAGCCAATTTTCTCTTAAAACTCAGCATTATTCCTTTGGACAAGCAAAGACGAATCTACCGAAATTTTACCTTTGATTAAAATATCGATCTCTTTAGTTGCTCGAAATTACCTTAAATCATCTTTAGTATGCAAAATTACTTTCTGCCTCAACAGTATTTCGTTTGAATATGAGATTGAAAAGCTATCTAAAATCTCGCAAAGTCGAGAGCTAAACCATCAATCTAAAGATCCACCGAAAAGTATCTCAAACAGCGCGCAACTTTTCCACCGCGAAATTCCAAGTCCGCCCGATCGAGAAAATCTGTCCATCACTCTACCCCCATTCTTCTCCGCATTTAGGTCCCGATGAATCGTCCCACTTGAGTTTGCGCGCGCGTTCTCGAATCGAAGAAGCAAGCAGAGAAAAGAAGAGAGATAGAAAAACAGAAAGAAAGAGAGCGCAAAAAGAAATGGGACACCGCCGCAGAGAGGCGGCGACAATGTCCGGCGCGTCGTCTATCGCGCAGCAACGATAGTCGTAGCACGAGAGTTGACAAGACGCACGAGTGGGTGCAGTCACCCAGGCGTGCACAACGGCCGATGAGATGACAGGGCTGTGCATCTTCTGGGTGATCCTGTCCACGCTGGCCTCGATACTCGCCTGCGCCGGCTTCTATCTGCCTTACTGGATTCAGGTGAGCCACGCACGCATGAATTAACTTTGATCATTTCTTTATTTGAACGATATCTCTTCGCGCCCGCGCCCTGGGCCGTCTGCCACGGCGACTTGGCGCGTTCGGTTTTCATTTCCGCAAGTCTCTCACCTCTATGGGCTCGATAGGGACTCGAGCGATAGTAGAATATCGGCTTTAAGGCAGAACTTCGGAGCCGACTTTGAATATTTCAAAGTGTTTTGTAATCTCCTAATTTTGATCAAGCTGAATTCTCCTTGTTGTCGTCGATGTCCCCAGATCACATGAAGCTAAACTATCATCAGTTAATACTTCAAGTTTTTAAAAATGAAGTGGAGTAGCGTACAATTAAATAATTATAATTACTAAAAGTAGAATGAAAGCTCATAGTTTGGATTATTAATTAAGATATACAAATTTAATAGTACTACAATAAGATTCATTAAAATATTATGGAAAATTGTATTACGTCTAAATAAGATACTGTTTTTTATCCCATTTTTTTAAATTATATTTCCCGTATTTAACCCTTTAATGACCAAATAAATACTTGAAATTTTCAACAGCAAAAAAATTTGTGTATTTCGGTTTCTTTCTGGATTAAAAAAAGAACTACTATGGCAGATATTGAATTAATTTTTCTTATAAATCCAAAAAACTATAATCTTTCTACTTAAGCCATTCTGAGTTAAAAAATATTGATTGAAACATTTTTTACACATTTTTTAATATTAGGTTACATGAGAGTAACACTAGAACTCACAGGGTTAAATTGTAAATGGAAATACTTTTCATTATCATGGATTTATGTAATTCAGCATTTTAGGAGATTATTATACATTATATGTCTCGAAGTATTGATTACGTTTGGCAAATAAAGCACCCACGCTTTATAAAGCATGCACTGTCGCTCAACAACAAACATTACAGAAATTTTATTTTTCAGAAAACTTGTAAAGCAATATGAAATTTCATGAATGTCTCTTTGTTCACTTGCGTATAATGCTATTCGTATTATGGAAACGAATTTCTGCACGAACAATCGTTTGGGCTGATGCTGATATCAAATAACAAGTGTTAACTAAGGTGGAATATTAAATCAAATTCAAATATTTTGGCATAATGAACGGAATTCAAACGTATAGGTGTGGGAATACTAAATAACTCTAAAGATATATTACCGTTGAAAATGATTTATATAAAATATTTGAACATCCATATACAAAGATTCTAATTTAAACTTTATTTTATACCATTCGAAATTTCACTATATTATTTATCGCAATCACAATAACATTTACAACGCAAAAGCGAATATTTGGATATATTTAATTAAAGTCATAATATTATGTATTTTCAGAATATTTAACCACTATAAAAAGTTCTAAAACTTTTCAGTGGTATTTGTATGCAAACGATATAAGCCAAACGAACTGTACGTTATAGTACTTGAATAAAAATGATTATATCTGATTCACGTAGGATAGTAATAGTATAGGAAAAGGTCTTTCTATCGATAAGATGGAAAATCAGGAATTCGTATTTGTACTCAGGAAATTTTTCTATTTCATTTTCAAGTACAGAAAAAATTTTGCAAGACATGACGGGAACTCAACTTTATATTTAATAAATTTTCTTTTCAATTTTCTACTTTGCACCTTTTATACGATTGAAAGAACCGTAAAAAAAAAGAAAAATCGATCTCGAACAGTATAGTGAAAACTATTTCCTTTTCATAGAATTATACGATAATGATTTCAGCGGAGAGTAACGCCAATTCGTCTTTACGATGCACGAGCGCACGGGGAAATTATAATGCATTTCACATCCGACGACAAATCACGAGTGATTCCCTCGCTTTTCAAAGCTCTCGGAAATTGGCAACTAATTTGCCACGCGAAATTGAGAGGTCACGTTTGGTTTTGATTTCCATTCGCTTTCTCTCTCTCTCCCTCTCTCTCTCTCTCTCTCTCGCTCTCTCGCTCTCTCTCTCGCTCTCTCTCTCGCTCTCTCTCGCGCTCTCTCTCTCTCTCTCTCTCTCTCTCTCTCTCTCTCTCTCTCTCTCTCTCTCTCTCTCTCTCTCTCTCTCTCTCTCTCTCTCTCTCTCTCTCTCGCACTCCTGTGCCATTGACATTGATAAGTATATCGAACGTCATACCTTTGTGCTGGCGTTGGCTTTCGATTGGAAAAATAACATTTTCGAGACGAGACTGCACGCGAGAGGGAACTTATTTGATTTCGCAAGAATCGGTCTGCGCTCGCGTTGGGTGGTGGTAAAAATTGTATACCCTCTTCCGAATCTCATCGAAATTCGTTGGAGATATTTTTGCGAAATATATAGTACGCATCTAGGCAAGTGAATATTTTCAACTTTCCATTTCTTTTTTTTTTGTTTTATTTTTTGTTTTAAAAGAGTAGATGTATTGGAGAAACATAAAATTTTATCAATTCTAGTTTAAAACGACATAAATGAGTTGGATCCTGTGGCAAAAGTTTAAAATATGCTGTTAGAGTTCGCAAACACAATGCGAAACTACATTTGTATGCGCATGTGCAAGAAAAGTGTATCTCGCCGTCTCGTCTCCGTATCAGCTTCGTCGAATGGAATATGTCCGGGCGACGACCTTGCATTTTTGTTACATGTATCATGAGATCGTAAAAAATCCAATCGCTTATTCTGCTTTGTATGTGTATTCTTATATGTAAAGAGATTATTTTATTTTCATAAAAAGCAGTTATGATTTTTGAAAAATACTTTATCTATAACATAATAAGCAAAATTGTATAATATGCAAGTAGTGTATTATGCATATACTATTTATTGGAAGCAGTTGTGGGAAGCTCAACTTCTCAAACGGAGTTTCATCAAAATACATTATAATATACCAGCTCTACAGTATATTTTTATTCAATTCCACATTGAGCGAAATTACTTAAGCAACATTTCAGATACATTCTTCTTGAAATTACCTTGTACGATGGTTATAGATTGATAAACAATCGCATTTAAAAATATTAACGCTTGACATTATAGTATATTTTTATAGAAACTTGAACATCCACTTTTAGCAGCTTGTTTACTCATTATCATTAGATTTTTATATTTTTTCAGCTAAAATCCTTTTCTTGCAAGTATGTTGGTTATGAAATGGTTGAATTGGAATAAAGAGTCCTTCCATTATTAAGATTAATTTTAATGCAAAGGAATTCATTATTGGAGTTCATACTTTAGAGTTGTCGATAAAAGTAGTAATACTTCAAAGTATTATAAACGTGTTTTGTTAATTAAGTAAATGAACATGTTCTTTGACTAGTTTTTATGTATGTATTTAATTTAGTTTTAATTAAAGTAAAAGATAAAAGCAGCAAGAGGATTCATACCAACTCTCAAATTAATCTTTTCTTTTCAAAACATCATGAAAGGAATTTTATGGATAAACTTGTAAAAACCTTTTTATAAATTATTGGTTTCGAAATCAGTGAAATTTTATGGAAAAAATGTTGGTTGTGTCTGTGCATATTAGGCGGTGATTCGTGTTAACAGTCCTGAGTTTGAAAATAAGGCACTTTTCAACTTGCTGATAAAGTAGAATAGTAGCGTTAAAAATTCAGAAGGAAAATGTCTTTAATTTTTTTCATAGCAGATTATTTTTAATATTTTCTAAAATATGCTCAATCGAAAGATGAGATTATTTTACATTAAAATTTTCAATAAACCAAAGCAGCTCGTGGTTTTATTTTGAGATATGATTCGTTAAAGACATACCACAACGGTTTCTTTTTCGGCAGCACAAGCTTATGTCAACATCTATATTTAATATATCGACGCCCCCCTCGAAAACTAGCATGATTCAGGTTCCGACGAACACTAGTCCATTTCAGCGTTTGCGGGAAAGACCACGTACCAAAGTTGAGCTTATGCTAGTTTTCGTTGTAGTTTTGGGAAATGTGGTAAATCTTCTGGAGGACGCCATGAAACGTGCTCTTCGTAAGGAGCGTCGATATATTGTAACGTATGTGGTAATTAAATAATTAGGTGTGTCAGAATAAGCGACGGGCAGGACGCGAACCCACGGACCCACAGTGTCTAGTCCCGCGCTCCACGGCGCCACGGAGGTAACGTCGCGATGCCATGATGAGTGCATTGCGAGATATTGTTCTTTTCCTGAGTCGGCGGTCTCTCGTCTTCTACGTTGTCCAACCGTCAACGGAAACATCTATGAAAATAGGGTGACTTCACCAGTGAATGAACGAATAAGGAAATTGTAACTTTTGTTATTTAATTAAGTGGTTTCAAAATGCATTAAAAGTATAATCCTTTTGAAATTTATTTTCTAAAATGTTCAAACTTTACGTTGGTGAGCAAATTTTGAATAAAGAATCAAAGTAAAAATTTCATTTAATAAAAATCTATAAATATCTCCTAAAACCCAGTGAATGAACACGCAATCTTAGTATCTAAATACGTGTCACCAGTGAATGAATTCATCGCCAGT
>JAPYZP010008848.1:0-19858 GCA_030522985.1 Torymus sinensis
TATATATATATGCTGGGCTGAGAGAATACGCAGTGTTTCTCGCGTTTTTGAATAATTGATTGTGCGGATTTCGGCTTTTATACGAGCGAGATGCCGATGTTATTGATGACGAGTGCCGGCTTTTTGAATATATAAAAAACGAAACGAAAAGTATACAGTCATGCCTATGTATGTTAAATTGAATTAAATTTAGAATCGTCGCACGAACGTATATATAATATTGTATAAAGCAAAATAATCTGCGGATAATGGATTTCGTACTGTGGAATATTATCGATTTCAATTATACTCCACCATGATTTTACTTTTCGATATAAATGCGCGAGGAAATGTAATTAACAAGCGAAGATACAGAGTATAATGAACGCGCGCGTTTCCATTACACACGCGCGCGCGTAAATAATTCATCGCTTAATGCGCGAGCTTCTATCAGCCAAATGCACGAAAATAAATTAACCCAAAATATATATATATGTATATAGAACGTCAACAAATTTTCATAAGCAAACAAAATCCCGCTCCGTTTCGCCCCGAGCCCATTAACTTTCTCTCTCCTCTCTTGGGGCAACAAAAAACATCCATCCCTTAAACGTCCAATTCCAAAACAAATCCCCGCGATCTGCATATTTCCGTGTATAAAACACGCGGCGAGGTGCCGCGGCCAATTTCCCGCTCCCGGCGCGCGCGCCGCGAACACTAACCGGCGGATAATGAAAATCGCTGCGCTCCAATCCTCAAGGAGAGAGAGAGAAAAAAAGAAATCTGTTCCTCTCGCTCTCTTTCCCTGGCACGTGCAGCACGCGAAAGCTCGCGCGGCCGCGTTCGCTCCCGGGCCAATAAAGCAAGAATCGCCCGGGGGAGATTAAAAAAGGAAAAATAAAAAAATCTCTTTCTCTCTCACACCTGTGCGCGCAGCTCTAGATATAGGTAATATACGTATATATAGGTAGAGCTGTACGCGAGCGGCGAAGCTCTCTCGAATGGAAAAATCTGGAGTATCAGTGCAGGTAATCCCGCTGAAAATTTACAGCTGCACACTCGCAGTAGCAGCGGCGGCGGCGGCGGCACCGAGTCGCGGGGATTGCGGGCTTTCAAAGGTGGGTCCCGTGGGATGTTTGATCAATAGGAAGCGAGGCGCGATCGATACGTATGTACGCGTATACCAGTGTGTGTCTGTGCGTGTGTGTGTGTGCGAGAACGTTGGTATATATGTACGTGTACATTTTCAGTGGCAATTTCATATAGCGCGCAAGGAGAGGATTCCTAGATTCGCGAGGAGATGCGCAAGGTGCGCAATGGGAAAATTTTGCTCTTTGTTCTGGAGCGCCGCTCGACCAAGTTTCTTTTTCCCCGTGACTGCGCGCACGTTCTATATGCCAGAGCGCGTACGTAGCTATATGTATACTCGTAAAAGGGGATGCGCGCTATGCAGTTGCGCTTAAAAAACGTCATACAAAATTTTTTCTTTCTCCCTTTGCGGTTCGTCGCGCGCGCTGTGTGCAATATGCGCTGGGGTTTACGCAGCGTCGCGGGTTGTTTAACACTCTGGCAATGATACCGTTCTTTCTTCGACTACATGTATAGGTATAGAATTGAATGACTAGAGTGGATAATTACTGGATTACAATATTGAGAGATATTTTTTTTTTATTCAAAGAGAGAATTTTCATTTTTTTTTTCGTTTGGACTAGAGAAACAGGTACGACACGTCGTATTTATATGCAGTTAAACAATCGATACAGAGACAGGAATAATTATCGCGTCTTCTCACGGTTAATCGCTACCATTTGCAAAAATCGAACAGGAAAAACAATTCTAATGGATAAAGACGAGACTTACTTACAGAGTAAGGAGGACGGTCAAAAGCGACCTCTGTATAACGTGATAGACGTCGTTTTTTTTTTTTGTTATTTTTGCTTTTTTCCCTTCTTCCTCTCCGTTTCAACGTCACTAATAACAGTTTTTTTTTCTTGCAACGTTTTATTTCTTTTTAGATAGTTTAGAGAATTGGACGAAAAAACGTGGATTTCTCTTAGAGATAATAATACCTATTTACAAACATACACATCACGGAATGAGATTAATCCTATTATAAAAATAAGAAAATAACGATTAACAGGGGATCTCTTTTCATTTTATCGAAATTTCATCAAGCGCGTCGCGCGCAAAAATGAGACACGAACGGCAGATTTCACTTAATATACTTGGGCGCACGCGCCATGATCACTTATTGCAAGTGTTAATTTCTCTCGAGTGTCGCGAAACTATAAAGAAACGCGCGCACGCGCGACGCTCGCTAAAGTATATGTATATATTTTACATAATCTCTACGCACGCGAATGTATTTATACGTAATAATAACAATAATAAGGAGAATGTGTACGGCTTTGAGATCGTTTCGCGAATTAGGGTAGGGCATATGGGCTTTTACACGCGGGGCGCAATAATTCCGTTGACGCGCCGCTCATTATTACGTATACGTTATACATATATTTACGAAAAAGGTTTAAAAAACGGGCGCGCGTGAGTATAATAAAAAAGTGGCGCCCTGTTTTAAAGCTATTCGCCTCGGCTTTCTCGCGCGCAGTTAAACACGACGGTTTAAAAAAGAGAACGAAACGACATTAAACACGCTAATATTATTCCTAGAGATTCCTTAGTTTTGTTTCTTTTCCTTTCTTCCTCGCCTCCTACTCTCACTCCCATTTTCTTTTTTGTTAAATACTGTCTGTAAACTTTTGTTTGTTCGATATCCAATTCTCTCCGCGCTTCTTTCTCTTTCTTTCCGCGTTCTCTCCCATTCTATTCCGGTGTGTTCTAGCTCGCGCGCGATGCTTCTTACTTTCGCTCGCTCCGTTGGTGTATTCTCCGTGTGTAACATATAGGTGTACGTATATGTGTGCGTCTCGTCACTTCGTGTAGTCTTGTGTGTGACTCGCGTCGTGCGCACTTTTTTTCCCTCTCTGTGTTGCTCACGTTCGATCGTATATAGGTATGCTGGGTGTGTGTTTATTAAATGTAAATGTTTTCGCGGTTCTTTTTGTTTTAAATTTATATACTATTTACACAATACACGTATATATAATTTAATAAAATTTAGATCTAGACGAGCGCGTACGATACGCCTTACAATGTATATATAATGTATATCGATTCAAGTATGCCTCGTACAATGTATAATATATATATATATATATAATGTATATATTTATATAACCTTTTTTTCCCTTTTATTGTATATTGATATGTACCAGTGGTAAATATACATAATAAATTATTATTAAATACTCTCATTATATATATACGCTCTCTAGGCTTGCTCTCGTTAAAACTAGTGATATGTATCGCGATTTGCTCTTTTCCATTCCGCTTCTTTTGAACTGATATTACTTTGATATGGCCCTGCCTACGCGTGAATCAGGAACCGGGCGATGAAGAAATTGCGCGTTTCTACAGCCCGCCGCCAATCGAATAAATTTTCAAATATATATTATCCGTTTTTTCTCTCTCTCTCTTCTTCGATTTTGTTTTTTTCTTCTTTCACTTAACAAAAGCTCGCCATTGTTAGCTGTGTAATTAGAATTTCACATTACATCCGTGCAAGTCTATTGTTTTTCATTGAAAAATAATATGTTTATTGTTTGAAGTACTATAGAGTGGTAGTACGCTGTATCTTGTAATTAATTCGAAGAACACGTTTCCATTGTGGTAGAATAGTGGAAGATTTTCAATTTTAATGAAAGCGATCATTATAGGAACTTTAATACTACACTTATAATCAGATTCAATTTAGCACAGCTAACCATAGCCGAGCTCTTCGTCTCTCGATATATTTCATTTTGATTGAAAAATATATGTACATATTTTTGTTTTTTTTTAGGTAAATAATCTCTAATCTTTTCATAGTAACGTCGCTTCAAGGGGGTCGAAAAAGTAACGAGGACACTTCGTAACTCGAATACAAATTGGAAGTCATTTATAGCAAATTTGAAAATATATATTATATATATTTACAACGAATGGCGTTACAATGACATATATCTTATAATAATACGAAAATATCACGATTTCTCACAGATAAGATTTTGAGATTCCCTCCACTTTTGCTTTATACACAATACAAGTCAATTACTTTAAACGCGAAGAATATATGTATGTATATAAAAAGCGCAATACAGCTTCATTAAAACCTTTTATCGTAACGAATTATCGCTGTCTCATACCGCGCACTTCGCCACTTTCGATAGACCAGATGGAAATCTATCCTCGAAAGCCTCGTTCCCGCGCCGTTTTATCGCCGACACACATCAGCGACGCGCGCGCGCTCGAAGGGGGCAATAATGCGCCCATCATTGTTTGACTCTTCAACGCACGCGCGCGTGCGCGCATGTGTCGCAGCTTTTTTCCATTATACTTGTATACGAAAACACCGACACGTGTTTCCAATAACGAACGGAAGCTCACGCGTTGACCCTTGAGTATTACTCGAATTAATCGGGGAAAATATTTCTGTATTATATATATTATATAAAACTTTGTGTTTATACGAGGAAGAAAAAGAAAAAAGTCGGCAGAAATTGACAAAAGTACTTATGCCGTTTTCGCATGACCGCGAGTAGCGACTTTCGTAATTTCCATAGGCCTGATTTGTGAAAATCCTAAACAACCCATGAAATTTCAAGCGTCACGCGACTGCCGTGTATATACATATATATATGCACAGGCAACCTGAATCTTTACCGAGTACTTTTGTTGTTTACTGCGGCGAATCAGTAAGAAAAGCAATTTGCTTGTTTATGTTCGGCCGTTCTTTATTTTTTGTGGGGTTTATGCTGAGCCGAGTAATTTTTTGCTAAATAACGAATAAAATCTTAATTGATTGTTAAACAGTAATATATAAGGGCCGTCGCGTGTAGCGCTGTACTTTACAACGGCAATACAGGTTTATTTTTTTTATAATTTTAGCAATCTAAATCTGTTTTACGATTCTGTAATTTGGTGCATTAAAGGGTCGTTCTGTTAGATGCTTTCTCGAGATAGCGCGGGGCGCACTACAATTTTATTATCCCTCTTTTTATTGCATAATAATGAAGCACAGAAATGTTCTTGTAACTCGGCGATATACGGAGAAAACGAATTATCTGAGAAATATTTTCCATGCGAAATTCGAGTCAAGTATTTCGATACGTGAGCAGATAACGATCGTTCGTAATTTGATAAGTTTAATAAATATCGATCGACGTAAGTGTCACGTTTTAATAAGTTTACCCTCGTTACTTTTCCCCTTTCTTCCGTGCAATTAAATCGACGCGCGCGGGTGGCCTTTTATTTCTTCTTCACATCTTTTTTTTTTATCCATAACGCGTAGCTTTTTCTTATATGACTAGGCAGAATTCATGATATGTTCCGTTTCATTGATCACCAATGGTTTCCTTAATCTAATTATACGCGCGATAATGTCGTAATTTTCTAGACGTCGAATACTTTCTTAATTTGATGATAGTCTTGTAAATTGATTAATACAAGAGATTGCACAGTTATAAATAAGCATATCCAATAATGGAATAATAATGTTTTATCTGATTATGTCAATTCATTTGTTCGTTTTGATGATCGAATAACGTAACGTGATTATCAACCGATAGTTTCTAGGTAAAACATTTATCTAAAAATTTTCAAGGTAGAACGAATGAATATATTAGTGTAATAGAGTGTTATTTGGGTGACCATTTCGATCACTGCATGTTTGTAACAACCTATATAAAAGTTTCACGTAAACATCGTTATTATCCTAGTTAATGAGGAATACATTCATAGTAAAAGCATATCTCAAGGATTTATGCATTTAATTTAAACATTTACGACTGTTACAAATAACAAACTATCTATAAAAATTGAAATCTATATAACAGAATTTAAAATATAATTGTATATCTTAAATAATAATTCATCAGAAGCAATAATCAACGTTTTTACTATATTAATATTAATGACGAAGTATGATTTTTTGTTTAAAATTTGAGCTAATATTCCGATTCTCCCACTTCGTCGTGAGAAATTTTGCGACCATTTCAGTTTGTAGTTTTATTATATAATAAGAAGCGAAGAGGATCTAAAACTTTGTAAACGTATACTCCAAGAATGTAATAAAGAAACTCGATAGACTCAAAAAAGTAGCACTTAAGAAGAGTCCTTAAAGTTGACAAATGTTTGCCCAGACAATTGGATCTTCCCGTCAGATTATTTTTAGACTCCAAAAAGAAGCTTCATGACGCACGTCATTTTCTTTCGAATAATTTAATTTTATTCTTGAACGATTTTTTTTTTGCACATCCCCATCATTTTCTTGAATATTTTACAAAGAAAATTATATGAAAATTATAATAAATTCACTGTATCCAAGCACCTCACCTATACTTCAGTATTAAATTTCGAATCGCGAGCAAAGGGTAAGTATTTATTTTCCGATTAAATCGCCCTTACCATGACTATCCTCGATCCACTCGCCCAACAATCAAGTTAACCCCCTGCAGCTCCTATACACCAATCGAAAAGTCCCTCTCTTACCTCGCGCTCTGCAATATTAAAAGATCGCATTGAGACAAATTGATTTTCTCTCTCACGAGCGACATACTCTCTCGCGGGGCGAAGGCCGTGTCGCGCGAGCCTCCTCCTCCTTCGAGACACTTTCAAGTGCAAGTGCAGAAGAGAGAAGAAAGGATCTCCTCGCGCTTGCACCTCCCTCGGCGCAATTGTTGCGCGCCTCTCCCTCTTTTGACGCGATCCGGCCGGCCTCGCTGCAATATTCAGCCACTTTCTATACATATATATAGATACACCCTCAAAACTGAAGAAGCAGGAGAAGAAGCTCCGCGCAATTTTCCGAGATAAGCCGATTACCTTCGCGCGCGCGCGCTCGGCCATTGGGAATTGTTAATGTTTTCCTCGGGTTTTCGAGATGTAATAGGGTTAGGTGCGGGTGGGAGAAGAAGTGAGGAAGAGAGAGAGACGCTATTGTAAAGTGGAAGCGCTGACGCGTGCGGAGGACGAGACTTACTTATTTCCCTTCGCGCGAGGTCCTCTCGCTCTCTCGCTCTCTCTCTTTGTTGATCTTTCTCGAGGAGGAAGAGACTTAGGGGCGGAGCGCGCAGCATACACACAGAGACGGCGAGGTAATGGAATTTTCAGTGACGTTGGAAATTAAGTTGTCGAATCAACTCTCTCTCTCTCTCTCTCTCTCTCTCTCTCTCTCTCTCTCTTCTGCGTTCCGCGATGAGCTCGCTCTCTTTGCGCGTGTGTTGACGCTCAGCGACGCTCGGAAAATATTTGGCCAAGGCTCGCTCTGTGACGCGGAGATTGGCGCGTTTATAATTTTGTTTTCCTTTTTGTTATGCTGTTAGATAAAATATAGCGGCGGGGTTCAAGAGTTTGGGCGAAACATTTTTTTACTTGTTATAGTGGAGAGCACGTTTATTCGAATTAGGGGAAAAGGAAATTTATGTTTTTATCAAAATAACTCGTTGAGAAGGAAACGCGAACGCAGGAAATAGACTAACAATTTTTTTTTTATGTATTTAAGACTTTTTGTTACGCTATAAATATAAATTATCTTCTCGATGTCTTTGATCATATATTTTGATTTCAATTTTTTTCTTCTTCACTATACAAAATATCTTTTGACCTCGCACTATATATTCAAATTTGGAGCGAAAATTTGGCATCTCTACTTAGTCTATACAATAATAACACTATACCTAGAAATTTAATTTAGACTCTCTATAAAGTTACAAACTGGTCGCAAAACACTCGACGAAGAAACGAGAATCTAGTGAAACAAATTCCCTATATATATATTATAGAAGTTTCAATATACACATATATACTCGCGCAAAAGTTTACGGCATTCGCGATTCACGAATCGACAGGACGATGATTACTTACGTGCTAATGATATGTTGATTCGAACCCCCCAATGTCTCTTCCCACCCAAAAACGTTATCCTCTGTACAAAAAAGAAAAAAAAACAGTCGTTGACACGGCTCATCTGTGCCATGGCAAACTGTTTTCATTAGCGTAATAACTATTAATCATGAAATTACACAGACAAAAATGCATTTTTAATTCTCACTCACAGTAATCTCTTCCACACGAATTAATATATGTATACAGGGTGGATTGTTAATCTAGAATAATGTTATACACGCGCCGGGTGGCGAAGACTCGGGAATATGCGAAGCTCGAAGGCACGAAGAAGCTCCACGCGGCGCTGCTCGTTTCTCTTTGCACTCTCCCCTGTAGCAATCGCGTGTGCAACTTCTTCTGGCGTGGTTTAGTCTCTCCCCTGTGTATTTCTCGCTTACGTTTTTCACGAGAGAATATAACGATCTATACGGGGTTCCGTGAATCTGTACGTATATAATATAATGTATGTGGGTTTGTTAATATCGTACGCATTGTGTATTCATCATTCTTCTTGAAAGCCAAGTTCCCGAATCTAGAAATGTTATTTTATCGTCGGGTTATATCCGATTAGAATGAAAAATTGATTTCTTATTGCTGTAACTTTGTTAAAGATATTTATGGAAACTATTATGCTTTAAAAATGTAACGGGGAATTTCAATGACATAATTATTAATTGAGTTAGTCAACTGCAGTAATTGATGACGATACTTCGCATTAATTAGCGTTCGAAATTGAGATGAATTTTATTCTATTATTATTGCTGACCACGATGACTCGATATTTTATGCTATAATAAAAGCTTTTTACCTCTTTTTTTTATCTTTCGCAATATTTATTGATGAATTTTGAAAAATTTTTTCCATTGAAAAACATATAATGCGATTACGCAAATCCGAATTTCCGAATAAAAATCGAATAACGCAAAATTCGAAAGAAAAAAAAAATTCTTATTTTATTCGGATATCCAGAAATTTGATTAAATTTTCTCTGGCACTGTATACTTTTAACACAATCGCGTAATAATAAAGTACAGAACCACAAAGCGACAAGCGGCTCTCCACCCATCCCTATCCCCTTATCCATCCGTACGCTTATCAACGTTCCGTTCACGCGCGCGTACCTCTCCTCCCGACAACATAACAACAACAACAACAACAACGAGGCACGCACACGCGCCTATAAGCGCTTCGGGAATAATTCGCGCTTGAATTCTATTCGTCAAAGCGAGACACTCGACGTGCAGTCGCATACGGATAACGGGCTCACGTGCGAGCGGCTGCGATTACGACACATTGTTTGCCGCGCGCGCGGGACGAAATCGAATGCGGCGTCCCCGTAACTCCGGCCACTGCATCGTAAACTCGTCAAGTCGCGACCACGACAAATTCGTATACGTATGTGTGCGCGCGAAAACTGCTTAAAAGGACACACGCGCGCCGGCTCTCAAGTTGTCGGTGCGATCGTAAATTTCGCGCAGGCTTCGCTTACCCCAGCACGGATTGACGTTATTAATTCGCGCGGGACTGATTAAACGTGGACGTCTGTTGTGTTAATCCAGGGGACAGGGCAGTGCGGGGTGAGGAGTTATATCTTTTTTATGGAGGATTTTCCTGGTGATGAATTTTCAGGATGCGAGTAGGGGTATGTTGCTGTTTGTTTTTGGAGGGATAAGTGGAGGGGTGTATATCGTGGATTCGAATAACAAACTGTAGCCCGAGATGTGTTGAAAAATATTGAATAAACGCGCGGAAACGGCGTGTGCAGCGGTGTGTGCTATAAATATATATCTCGAATCGAGAACTCGCGCCGATATTTTTTGTGCTTTTTTTTTCTTTCTTATTACATGGAGTTTGTAAAGTGAACTTTTCAAATTTCAGGATAGATAGATAGATTTAAATATGTCAATGAGATTTTAGAAATATTGCGCGATGCATAAAACGTGTATATTTATAGTTACAACTTGAATTTCTATATGTAGAAATTGTTAATTGTTATGCCAGCAGATGTCAATGTAATTTGGTAAATTATAAACGTAAATGTTACCGGTGCATAATTAATTTTGAAGCATATCGAAGGAAATTAATTGGAGATGAGATATATATCCGTCGATTGGAATTTCGCGCGGGCCATCAGATGAAATATTTATAATTAGACTGACGATATGGAATACAGCACAATTAGATAATATATTTATAAAAGTGTAAATTGAATATATGCAGTGAGTATCGATTCACTTGCAAAGATATATACGTATATTATATACGTCATACCGCGACAGACCTCTTGAATATTCAAAAAATCGACATCATGTACAAAAAGGGCCGCAGACAGGCGCGCGCGCTTTACTATATAAAATCCGCCTATAATAAATTCATCAAAATCAATTTGTACGGTTAAACAATGAAACGACGCTCCGACAAAAACGTCGATACAAATACCCAATATATCGGCTTTTACACCAAAACAAAAAAAAACGAGACACGACGACAACCAATATATACGTATACGCGAGCCAGAAGAAATTGCTCATCGCGATCTAACGTAATGTACCCGCGATATGATGCGCGATGAAAGATGCGTATGTATGTTGTTATTTCTCTGGTGTATTAGTTATTATTATACTTTAAAAGCTACGACACAGATTCTATATCGTTAAAGGACGTCGAGTACAGTGTTGTCTCCCGTACATTATCTGGCACACTTCCCATCATGTTTGTATTTTCTTCTTCTTTATTTTTTTATTGTTATTATTATTTTTTTTTTTTCGTTACGTCATCTTTGTTTTCTTTTTCCTCATCGTCTCGCGTTTCGTTTGAAAAGTGGGAGGGGGGAGAGAAATGTAGATAAAATTCATACAATAGCAATATCAGTAAAATATTTCAACAATGTCCGTAAGCACAACTATAGTAAAAGTGTATGTATATATATATTTATCACAATGTCGATATGTATATTCGTCGCGCACGGCGATGTGATACGGCAGATGTCTCTTTGTGCTTGCTTGTGTCTTTGTTTGTCTTTTATTTTTCTTCGTCTCATAGGAACTTAACTACAGCAAGATTATACATGACTTCGCCTTGTTCCTTTATTTGAGCGCCTCGCCTTCGAGCTTCGATCCGCGTGTGAGCTTCGCACGCGCGCACGGCTTCATAGGGGTTTCTTTTTTTCGTCGTGTGACGGGGTATACAGTCTTTCTCTGCAGAGAGAAAGACATATATATGTGTATAGGACTCCAACTGTCTCTTTCTTCCCTTCTTTTTTACAGACAGCAGATCGTCGCCTTGTGCAGCGCGCTCCTTCTTTTTTATAGTAGCGTCGCGCGCGGTCGTAAAAATTTTACACGCTTTTCGTCGTCAGACTGACGATTTGATTCCTTTTCTCGTTTATTGCTTCTTCTTTCGAGGGGAAGGGACAATTTTGCTGGTTAAGCATGAAGTTTGAGAATGTCGATTTTGGTGTGTAAGGTAAGCGAAGAAGAATCCGTTTAAAGTTGATTAAATGATACGGCGGCGAATGTGTGTGTGTGCGCGAGTATATAATACGCGTGTGCGGTGGTGCTCGCTACCACTCTCCAAGTAGAACGAGTCAGCGCTATGGCGAGACCTATGTACATATCAGATGTACCTTTCGGATTATTCAGTCAAGTTTAACCGTGTTTGTCTTGGAAATGATCTTTTCCCGAGGTAGGTATATGTCGTCGCGCGCGGTTCAAGGATAGTTCTTAATTTCGTTGTGTACGCGTCTGCGTGCGTCTCTCTCTCTCTTTGTCTTAAAACTTGCGGCTGGCTTGAGGATCGACTGCTTGGAAATGCAGGAACGGTTGATAAAAAGCATCGTTTGGAAAAAAGGGAGCTCCAAAGTAAAGGTAGCCGTATATATTATGTACGCGTTAAAAAACGACCTTTCGCTCGTTCCGCGCTTGTATTCCGCTCGTCATTTAAATATCAAAAAATTGCGTACCCGCGCCAAATAACGTATTTATCGGTATAAGCTTATAACCAGTCTTCGTGCTTTGTTTCATTATTTTATTATTTTTATTTACTTTGTTTTGTTTTTGTGTTTTTTCGTTTTTTTTTTTAAGAAAATCACAGACGGATTCTTCATTGTGTACTTGTTCAGCGCGCGTTTACATTGTTTTACTTGTTTTATTTTTTTTAATCCACTTAAGCTCGCAACAGTAGCTTAGAAAATTTGTCTCCTTAATAATCATTTTGTGCTCTGTGTCAACGGACATTCTCTTCATTTTTTTTTTCGTCTTTTATTTCGTTTTATTATTACCGTGTACGTATAAATTGCGTTTGCAAATTTGTACTTGCGTGATACGATACGAGGTTTCGCGTCACATATGCGCCCGCATGCACCGTCGCTTTTACAATTTAATGTCTTATTTGCTTTTGACGTTTATATTATGTAATTCTTGGAAAAAAAATCGTTCACATCCCGTTGGCCTCGCCGTTGTTATTTACATCGTAATTTACACTTTACGGTTTAGCGCGGCCGCGTCTCTCGCTACACTCTCGTTATCGGCTCTGCGTTGTTTTGATGCCGGGTTTTACGAACGAAAAGAAAAAATATTGCATTTTTCCATTTTTGAACTTATTTTTTACGGCTCTAATAAACTCGTATTTTATCCAGAAAAAAAACATATCTCGTATTCTACGAAAATCCGGCTTTTTTTATAAATACAAAATCCAAAATATTTTCCAAAATTCTCACGTTGCTTTTCCAATTATAACTACCTGCGAACTTTTGCATCTCCCCTTTCTCTCTATCGGCCCCTATACGCTACTCAATTACAACCGTCCGAAATTCACCCGATAATTCAAAAGCCCAAACTTTGATCAAACCTCATCCCCCACATACCTGAACAACTCGAAACTCGCGAAACAGACGCGCGCTCGCCACGTGTATGTGTACCCACTATCGCTCTCCTATCTAACGGATGCACATCCTGGTATATGCAGAGGAAAAAGAGTCAGCCCTTCGCCTCCCGCAGCCAGCTTCTTCACTTCAGCGCGAGTGAAGTATCGGCGAATCGAACGGTGGATTACGCCACGCATGAATTTCCGCGCGCCGTGTGCTCTATATAGCCGTGTTTGCACGTCAAATATTATTTTTGCCACGCGCGCGCGCGAGAGGCTGGTGAGTTATCGATAGGCAGGGAGTGAGAGAGCTTTCGCCCTCGTCATCTCTCGCTTTTTATGATCATGCGAATTTCGCGGCGAGTATAACGTTGCGGATAAATAGAAACGGAAAAAAAATGTTAGGGTTCGGAGCGCAAGGATCGTTAAATAATTCGCTGAGTTTGACGGGTTCGCGTGTTTTTCTCTTTTTTTTCTCTCTTTTTTTTTAGGGGATGTTGGGAATGTGGTGAAATATTGATGGGTGATGTATTTGGGGGATGATGGTATATATAACGGTGGTATATGGCTGAGTTAATATTAAATGCGACATGTAAAATTTCTCAGAGGCGCGAATACGATGGTTTATCCGGATGGCTTTGAGGGCAAATTGAATTCGCTCAGGAAAATTGTAAATTTCATTTCGAAAAAGAGTGGTATTTCGTATATTCGACTTTTGTTATTAAATATAATAAAGCGCTTATTTTCGTACAATAGAGCTTATTCATCGGGGCGATGATTTTTATCAATGATTTTTCGATATTTCAATTCGGATTCAACGAAATTTCATAAACATTAAATACCAAAATAGTTTTTCGTATAATAGCATTACTATACCAATCGAGTGACTATCAATAAAGCTAATGCGAACAAATGGGATATACTATCCGGCGCTGATCAAGCCCCCCAATTAATACCATCGACCGTATAACAACTCAACTCGCCCGGCGCCAAACGCAAAACTATACAGCCCCATATCCGCATGAATATATCACTCGCGACCGCCAATAAAGTATCAATCGCAGGGGCAGCCCGTGGTAAGGGGAGCAGGGTCCGAAACACACTCCGGAGCCTCGGGGATCGAGAGCTTTCACCCCTTTTACCCTTACCCGAGTTCCCCCGCACCGAGCGAGCAATAAAGTGCCTCCTCCTCCCTGCTCCTCAATCCTCGCACAAATGGTTATTCAATTAACGGCGGCGCGAGCATTCTCGCTTTGCGATACAACACGGGCGGTCTCTCTATCTCTCGGCTGAATAAATACCCCGAGAGTAGTACACATACACACACCATATATATATAACGAGGCATCGGAGCTCTCGAGACTCCCGGCCAAGTTTCCAATTCCAACTTTCTAATGGCGCGCGCGCACCGCGATGGCTTTCAAGGCTGGAAACCTGGAATGACGATTCCAAGATGTATTTTAGCATAGCATAGGGTTATAAGTGGTAGAGGGTTGATATGGGATATAGGGAGATAGCGGAGGGTGAGTTTGTTAGAGGGATGAGCGCGCGCCCGCTCGGTAAGGGAGTTAATCGAATAATCGATCGGAGGATTAACGGCGTGAATGGGGATTGGCTAATTTTGTTGCTCGAGTTCTCGGAGGGACGCCGAGGTGGAGGGGAACAAAAAAATCAGCTGTTGTTATATTTCAACAAAGGTTTCAATCTACTCTTTTTCGGTGAAATAAATTTCGTTTCACGTAGTTCGAATTTCCCAATATGGCGGCCTTCGATTTAACGGGGTGCGTGCTCGTTTCGTCGAGTTTCGCGGAAAGTTGCGCTTGGTTATATACTATTAGAATTAGTTTTACCTTCTCGGAACTGCGCTCGCAGTTCATAATCCCGCTGATCGCCAGCGCGCGCCAATTCGGAACTCGGCCAATTTGGAACTCATCAGCGGACGGACGGGGGATGCAAAAGTTCTGGCTTCTGATCAAATAAATCTATAACCATATACTCGGTGTTCGAAATTAATTATACGTATATGAGCGTGATCCCCGCGAAATGCAGTCTTGTTTGCGTATTTATTTTACTTACTCGCGCGGCGCGAGACAATAAATTTTTAAATGTATACGACATCTGAATTTTTTATGGAAAAAAAGTTTATCCTCATTAAAATACTAAAAAATTTCTCCAACTTTAATGTATTTATACGCGGGAACAATGCGAATACACACACGCGCGTAAATTCTTTATCGTTTAAACTTTATTTATGATTCAAGTGGATTTACGCGCGTCGCATTTTCGATGAACCCATCCGTAATGCGAAAACCATCACCTTTTGCTCGTTAAAATCCAAAGTATTAATGAAAAAGCAATGTCGAATGATATATAAAAAGAACAAAAAAATGCTCTTATCTTCTTTTACATAATTTGGAGAAAAAAAGGTAAATTTCATTTCCAACAAGCCATTAAAACACACCCTTCATCAAAACTTGGCAGCTCGACCTATACCCTGAGTCTATATATACCATCTTCACCCAATGATAAAACGCATGCTCAGCCGCCTCGCGTCCCAACTTTTAATTGATCGAGGATAACCCTCTCAACCCCTTGTAATTCTGTTTGCGGCGGATCCGAAGACGACGATGTCGCCGTCGTCATGCATGCGCGCGCATATATATACACATCGCCCACCACCCAAGCTCTCTCTCTCTCTCTCGCGTTAATTGTTTTACGGGAGATTTCGCGAATTAATTGAGCGTGCGCTCGCTCGTTCGCGCTTTGAGAAGTTTCACGTGCACGCGGCCCGTAATTGGAAATTATACACAGAGTCGGCGAGGATTATTACAAGCGACGATCTGCTGTTGCTGCTGCCTGTGGAATGCATGTATGTAGATTCATATATATATATATAGACGTCGGAGTCGTATATACACTCGCCACAGCCGGACGCGTGTACATATAGGGGGACAGAAGTATAGGGTTTGCGCATCGACTGCTTGTATACATGTGGTGGTTTTATTTGTGGTTTCAGAGGGACTTCCAGGGGGAGGGGGCGGTGAAAATCACGTATACCGCGCGAGTCTCGATCGAGTGGGCAGTTATTCTAGTCTTATCGAGGGTTGTTATTTCACGATATTGCGACCGTGCGACTGCTGCTGATGTCGTTCCTTCGCGAACGCCGCTCCGACGTTTTAAAGCTTTTTTTCCTATGACTTATATTATATCAATTTAACGTTTTATATCTTACGCACTAAGGGCTCGGAGCGCGCGCGTGCCGCGTAAGAACGACCATATTACATAGAGTCATACGACTATAACTTTTCGATAATATGCTTGAGAGCAGCAGATTCATAAATAAGATATAGAGTGTCCCTCGATCGATCGCAGTCGCGTACGTGCTTTTTTTCTTCTCTTCGCGACCCTCGCCGAAAGCCCGCGCGTCCTTCCGTACTATAAGAGTCTGTTTTCGATCAAAGCTTATATACGCAGTTGCGATCGAAATCGCGCACGAGGAAGCAATACTCGAAACACGAGAATTCAACAAAAGATGTTCGGGGCGGGGGGGGGGGCCTCAGCTTAAACTCCAGTATACAATTTTGTCGTTTCAATCATGTATAATAGTATAATGTGTATAATATATATATATATATATGTATAGCTTAACGATTAAATGTAATAACAACTTCCAATGTGGATTAGAAAAATATTAAATCTTCTCTTTGCAATTGTCACTATATATATGTATATATATAGTAATCCCTAACGTTACGTCGATTATCACGGACCAATATGATCCATGCGCTCTCTCACATACCCGCTTTCTCTCTCTCTCTCTCTCTCTCTCTCTCTCTCTCTCTTTCTCTCTATCTTTCTATTTACTATTATACTTTCTCACACACCCTCTCTCGTACGCTTTTCATCACCTCCAACGCATGGCTTCGTGTATTTTTCTTTTTTCATCATCGTATCGTACTTTCTTACTCTTTTTGGCCGGCACATTATATTTCTTACCGCTCGCTCACATACTTGCGAGCCTTTCGGAATGAGTCTCTCCTCTCTCTCTATCTCTCTCTCTCTTTCTCTCTTACGGCGGTGTAATTTTTTTTTTCTATACGGCGTTTTCGGTCTTCCCCCTCGACGCCTTTTTATCTCTTTCCCTTTCTCCTTCGACGGATAGGACACACGTTTCTTTTTCGTCGTGGTACACAGCACACGCAGTGTAGAGTGTTACGATCAATCACAAAATAGACAGATGCGCGTGTGCGTTCGCGTGTACCTATACATATATATACGCCTCGATGATAAAGCTTCAGTCTTAAAAGAGGATACGTCGCGCAAGCGCTGCGATTGTATATATAATGCAGGAAAATAAATCATATATACACGCGCTCGCGCCCACAATAATGATAGTAATAATAATAATAACAACAATCATTGCATCAAAACTTTTTTTCTTTTGAGAATCAAAGGTAACGCGCGCGAAAGAGCGCGCGGCGGTGCGACGAGTATACACACAAAGTTTCTTTCTCCGCTGAAATTCAGCGCTTTTCTTCTCTTTTTTTGATTAAACAACGCCACCCATTCGCGTATATATACCTATATACATACCTCATCCACCGCCACGCTCTCTCTCCCTCTCTTTTTCACGAGAGATTGTACAAACAATGGTCCGCTAAATCGCCGTTTCGTCAATTTGCTTAAAAATACTCACACACACACACATCATAGAGCGCTAAAGTCAGCGAGAGACTCCGAGTGCCAGAGGGAGAGATTTAAAAGCCTCTCGTGCACCCGCGCCCCCGAAATTCACGCAACCACACACACATACCGCGCCCGGATTAAAATCGCCCCACGCTCTTTTTCGCCGAGTTTTCTCGCTCGAGCGATTCATCGCATAAAGGAGTCGCGCGCGCCAGTTCCTTTGACATAATTCCATGTACGCTTTGAGAGCGCGGGCGCGCGCACCTTTGAATTTCGTCGTCGCGCCCCGCGCACGCGCGCGGCTCTGGGAAAAAGGAAAAACAACAAACCGAACGAGGTCGCGCGCAAAAAATCCACGTACTCATATACTTATACATGCGTGTATAAACCCGAATGTATGTATGTATGTGTGTACGGTCAAGCTTTGTGCGGTCAATTACGTATGCGAGCGCAAGCGGCTGGTTTTCAATCCGCGCGAGCGGCGAGTTAAGCGGTTAAACAAATTTTATTACCGAGCGTTTGAAAATCGCCGGGGTTGTAAGTCATGCGTATGAGGATCGGAAAATCAGGCGGGCGATGGAGAAAGAGAGACAGAGGTTGGACAATTATATAATACTGGGGATAAAGGCAGAGTTTTGGTTTTGATACGACAGGAGAGACTGGGAATATGTATATTTTGTTTTTTTTATGGAATAACAAATTGTCGGGGGACTTATCGAGCGTTTGAAAAATTTAACGCTGTTTGGATTCAACGTAAATATTATCAGATGGATTTTAACGCGTTTACATATCGAATTAAAAGCACGCCCGTGTGCGCACGTCGAAAAACTCGCCGGCTTATTCGAATAAAGCTTTGACGAAAGAAAGCGAAAAAATATACGAGTGATTTAATTTCAGCTCTCATCTACGAATTTAATAACTCATTCGTATTCCTCTCCCGCTCTCGAACATCCCGCGTAATTCACTTATCATATATTTTGCCCCCACAAGACTCCGAGAGAAAAGCACTTCTCGTCCTTTCGCGATGGAAGAAAAAACTGACTATACACCGGCTCGTTGGTTCGTTTCGCGGAAAGCCGGGCGTCGGTCTCAAAGACGCGCGCGGCCAAGTGCCAGCGCCCCCTATAAACGCGCATTTTTCTCGCCACCGGGGCGAATTAACGTTAGCGCGGCGCTAATGCGGCAAAGTCGCAGCCGCGCGGCGCCTCAAAGCCATCACCCGCGGCTCCTCGTTAATACGCCGACGGCTTTGAGCCGCTAACACGCATCTCTCATCCTCTCTCACTCGGGTTATTCCGCTCGCGCTAGACACGTGCACGCGCGCGCTGCGCTCGTGATTCATCGCAGTAGTCTGTTGGAATTTCGCGCGCGAGAGGAGAGAACACGCTGCAGAGCTGTTGGCTCGTTCTCGCGATGATTTTGAAAATATAAGCTTTTCTACAGTTATATATCGATCTTCCTTCGAATAAGAGAATTATTGTACCCGTCTATTTCCGCCTAATGCTTCTTATGTAATTACCGCGTATATTTTATCTATATAAATGTAATTTCACCGAGATGTACGTGTAATTCAATATAGTGCGGCCAATCGAATTTACAGTTTAAACTTGATTTTACCTTAATGGAATTCAACCTAACATTAGCAAAGCAAACATTATATACGGTGGTTATATAGCGCCGAAAATATACCGTCACGCGCATACTATAAACTTTCACGAGGCGTCCGCAAATATAGAAAGTATATAAGGCGCGGGAGGAAAGCCGAATTCAAATGATATATATATATACCTATGAATAGCGGCCGGGCGCCCGCTCTATTTTCGCTAATTACACACTTCATTCACCGGAATAAACCAGCCGCTCGCGCGCTATAGGTATATCAGTCGCCTGCATATAGAGCGAAAACAAATTATACCGCTGCTCCACTATCCACACACACACACACACACACTATATAGTAGAGAACTGAAAATCATTCTTCCCAATCAAACGGCAAATTAATTTCGTCCAGGCGGCACTCTCTCACCTCATTCTTTAATTTCCTACTTCCTCCCCCACACTCACGCGCGCGCAGAAACAACAATAAAAAAAAAGAAGCCGTGTCCGACTGTGCACACACATACACACACCCCCGCGCGGTTCGCGCTCTCGGGGCGCAATTAGTATCGCCGCGGGGGGCTCGCACGAACGATCGCTTTCTCTCTCTCCCTCTCCCTCGTTCAGCTATTGTTTACCCGAAGCGCAAAATATTTCTCGCGTCGAAGGAGAAAGAGTAGACGACGACGACGTCGTGGTCGTCGGCTTTTCATTAATTTCAAAGCCGAGCAGCGAGAGAGAATAATCGATC
>JAPYZP010008857.1:0-10114 GCA_030522985.1 Torymus sinensis
TTTTTAGAAAAATGCATCTTTCTCGAAAAAGCCTATTTTTTCTCAATTTTCTTTTGCTGTAATAGAGGCCGTAAATACCTATCTAGACGTATTTGTGAGATTCGGGGGATTTGCCCTGGGATAGCGATTACTAATGAGATAAAACAAACAAATTTTTCACGCTCAACGATTATATATAATTATATAATCGTATATAATTAGACTCGTAGTCGTCGAAGTATACAGACGTGTTTACTCTTACTCGTGTGTTTACGTTTGCAAAGCTTACCGTTACTATCAAGCTTATACCTTTGTTTTTGAAAATATTATATTAAAATTTTTGTTTGACCAGTTCTGAAGTGTCAAAATAATAAAAAAATACATAGTGAACATGATGGCGTGGGGGGCAAGACCTCCCGACACCACTCTTACTAAATACTATAAATGTCATCCTACAGCTCAAGTTGGATCGGTTGTGTGTATTTTGTGTGAAAGTGTATATTACACAAAAGAAATAGTAACAAAATATAATACCGGTTGCCCCATTAAATTCCTAAGCAACACACTTATAATCTACCAAGACCATGCCAACGCAGCCCTTACCTCAAACTTACCATATGATACGAAAGGATTAGGACAAGGGACTAAATGAAACTGTGTACGAAGACTACAACGAAACACAATACTTAAGAATTGAAATTCAATTGTTGAAGCAACTCAATGGTGAACTACAGGACAAAAATAGAATATTAAATGAATTACTTACGAAAGAAAAGCAGGGCAATAACAATAATAACAATAAAATCAAGACTTTCGTTGAAATAACAGCTAATATAAAACCAAAGAGTAAAAGAATACGTAAACTAATCATTCAAAAAACTAACAACAGTGAAAAAATTGTAATGCAACAGTTAACTCTAGATAAATCAATACAGACAAGAAATGTAGCCTGCAAAAACAGTGACACAGTGATAATTAATTGCACAAATGAAGAAAGCATTAATACGATTGAAAATACTCTACACAATTTACTGAACAGTGACATTAAAATTGAAAAGGGACAAATCAGCAAACCTAAACTAAAAGTAATAAATGTTGATAGAACTCTCGAAGATGAAAAAGCAATTGAACAAGATATCAACCTAAGAAATTTCAACAATAGCAAGGTATTCTATGTTCTTAATGCTTATCCTTGCAATAAATGTTCAAGATTTGGGCATAACAGTAACAAATGTAGGAACGAAGATACGTGCTCATGGTGTAATGGTGATCACATAACTTCAAAGTGTACGCGTGAAAGTATTAATTGTCCAAACTGTGTTTACAGCAACGAAAAATTCAAACCAATTATATGACAAACCATTGTGCAACGAACAGTGATTTATATGAGATATTAAAATAAAAAAATACATTGAAATGACTGATTACCCTGTGTAACCTACGTACCAAAGGTACTTCGGTAAGACAGAACACGCAATGATTCAACATTCGATAACACCAAGAAGAATCAGACTTACAAGCAACGATGATACAGGCTCATAGCGCTAATCCATTCCAGTGATCCCAGAGACTTCAGAAGTTACCGCGATAAACCAACATCGGTAATAATTTTAATGTAATCGAGGACTTACAGAATGAAATAATTAATACTGACTATAATTGCGATGATGGTAGTGAACTCAATAGATGCTTGGCTTTTGAAAATGATATAATTTTAAACGTAAATATAAGGAGTTTAAATGCAAACTTTCCTAAACTATTAGTATTCCTGAAAAGTCTAGTGATTAAGCCTTGCATTATTGTGTATACTAACACATGGAACCTGGAGCATTACAAATATTTTAATACCGGTATACAATATGTACTACAATAATAGTAAAATGTATATATATATCAGATGGCCTTCTGATTTACGTAAGCGATTGTTTAACTGAGATGACAAAAGAAACAAAAAACATTAACTATATAATTGATAATAGCGTAAAACTTACTGAATCAACATAAATGGCTGAACACATGAATAAATACTTTTGCGAAATAGGCAAAAAGATAAGCGATAAAATAGTGCCGACAAGAAACCAGAAAATAAAACTACAACCTCTGAACAGGAAACGTATCTTTATTACTCCAACAAACCATATTGAAATCTTGAATATTATTAATAACATGAGGATTAAAAATGGTGGAATTGATTATATCAACACAAAAACATTAAAAACTCTAAGCGTCCACACAGTTGATCAACTTGTTCACATTTGTAATCTATGCATCGTTAAGGCAACATGGCCAGATGCCTTAAAAATAGCTGAAGTCATACCAATACACAAATTTAACGAAAAACATAACCCTACCAATTACAGCGCTATTTCACTAATATCAAATATTGCAAACATTTTTGAAAAAATAATACACAATAGAATTACTAACTTTCAATACTAAAAATCAATATAATTTCAGGAAAAATAGAAGTATTAAAGACGCACTATTTCAATTATCCAATATGATATGCAACAATATTGACACTAGCACTCCTATTGCGATTACATTCCTAGACTTAGCTAAAGCATTTGATACAGTCCACCATCAAATCCTACTTGATAAATTGTATAATTATGGAATAAGATGAAGTGTTTATAACCTATTAAAAGATTATCTCACAAATAGACAGCAAAGAGTTAAACTAAACAACAAAACAAGCAAATTTGAATCAGTAACAATGGGAGTCCCACATGGTATTAGATTGGGACCATTGCTATTTATATTGTACATCGATGACTTATTATTAGACATGCCGAAGAACGCGTATGTGGATGATACTGCTGTTATCTCAACAGCTAAAACATGGCATGAAGTAGAGTAAGAAATGAATGACTTATTACAAAAAATGTCTAAATGGTTAGCACTGAATAAACTCTCATTAAACACGGACAAAACAGTGTATTTGGTAGTCAATGTGATAGTACTCCAAAAAACTTAGACATCAATATAAGTGGGATAAAAATAAAAGAGTAGAAAGTACCAAATACTTAGGTTTAGTTTTTGACATCAACATGAGATGGAATGAACACATTGTTTACGTATACAACAAAACAAAATATCGCACTTTCATTTTCTATTAACTAATGAAGATTATGCCAACAGACTGCTTACGTTTGGTATATTACGCCTTCTTCCACAGTATCATTTTATACGGGGTTATAGCCTGGGGAGGTGCGTATTCAACCAGTATCAATTTGTTCAAAAGACTTCAAATCAGGTTACTAAGATTAGTTAATAAAAATAAATTTATCACTGACAAAAATCCGATGTACTTATAAGGAGAGGCCATGGTCTCCGGGAAACGGATTCTGGCGGACATTGGAGAGTCCATTTCTGGTACCTAAAAATTAAGCCCAGTGCTGATATTTCGGTCCAATGGGCCCTTTTTCTTGAGATATGTGAAATCTCATCTCAAATTTTCTCTATTTCGTGAAAAAATGATGTCTCTTCTATTGACTGTCACCTAGACAGTATTTAAGATACGACAACGAAGATAACAAATTATAAAAGGAGACAGTGAAATCTAAAATTTAAGCGCTGATTCGTTGAAAAATATTGATTTTTCAGAAAGTTACAAGCAATCAAAGATAGCGTAAGAAAATGGTTAAAAATACGATCCATTTAATCGGTTTAAATGAAGACAAATTTTTAACCATTTTCTTACGCTATCTTTGATTGCTTGTAACTTTCTGAAAAATCAATATTTTTCAACAAATCAGCGCTTAAATTTTAGCTTTTACAATTTGTCATCATCGTTGTCGTATCTTAAATACTTGCAATCTGACAGTCAATAGAAGAGACATCATTTTTTGACGAAATAGAGGAAATTTGTAATGAGATTTCCCATATTGTAAGAAAAAGGGCCCATTGGACGGAAATATCATCACTGGGCTTCATTTTTAGGTACCAGAAATCGATTCTCCATTCTCCAATAACCGCCCTAACCCGTTTCCCGGAGGCCATAGCCTGTCCTTGTTAGATCCAATTTTCGAATATGAATCTCTATCTTATCATTACAATGAATTATAGTTAATATACCTTACTTCCGATCAAATTACATGAAATAAAAGTATTCCAATTCCTAAAAGGCTCAAAACAATTAGCATTAAAAACAGTTATATCAGAGCACTATTGATATTTGATCGCCTACCAAATGAATTAAAAACCATCAATAGCATACACTGTAAAAAAAGAAAACTAAAGAAATGGATAAAAGAGAACACGTAGGAATTATAAATAACTTTGTTTTTATATTTATTAGTTTATCACGTTTTGTTTATATTTTGATACAGAACGTTTATCTATATTGCGAATATTAGGGTAAGTTAGTTTTAAGGATACTGGACCAGCGAACAGGAATCAATTTCCTCTGCTGGATTGTACATATAGTATAATGTAAAAATGTACTTTTCAACTATACTTACTCTGGTTAAATAAATAAATAAATAAATAACAGTCAATGTAAAGATTTGTGTTTATCTTTGTGCGTATATAATGAATACACATGTACATGCGGCTACTTGTATGAGTTTATGTACTTATACATTTGTATCAACTGCATGCCGTTGTACAGAATGGGTACAAAATGTTGGTTTAGCCTTGCAGAAGTGTTCTACGGTATCAGACAAAATAAAAATGCTGACTTTGCTACCCTCATCTTTAACAAAAAATGAAAAATGATCCTTATTTCCATATATAACAATGTACGTGATAGAAAGAGCTTAAAGTCTTGCACAAGAAAAGGGAGTTTATTCGGAACCCGAAGCGCACAGAGGCCATTCAATTGACGAATGAACCGAAAAAATTATTATCGAATATTCTATAAATGACGATTTCAATTGTACAAGACAGCGTCCTAATAGTGACGTTATTAACGTTAAAATAAACGATAAAAAAGAAAAGAAAGGTAAAGGTTTTCTTAATCGAAGTCTGAAAGCAACGTATGAAGAATTTAAAAATGATTACCCCTGAGCTCCATCAAAGAAGTTTGTCACTATATCTATTGAACAAATTATGATTTATTTCTTTCGAGTTTAATTAATTTCAGAGGGAGTATCGTTACAGAGTAGGATGAAATTCGGTCAGAAATAATAAACGCAACCACATGTAGAGAAGTCCGCAGGCATATAGACCGTGTGCCCTCTAGCGCCACCACATAAGGCCGTGCGCTACGGGGCTCTGGTAGTGTGCGCACGTTGCATGGATGTGATGTAAACAAACGACTATAGTCGAAGCGCCCACGACTATTCGCTGGGCGCGCACGACTGTTCGCTAGGTACGCAGGATGGTTTCACGTGTGCGCAGGGGATTTACCCGTGCAATTTTGCCCAGTTCGCGCGCGTTCCCCCTAACACAAACCAAACTCTGGAATAGACTTGTCACAGAAATGGCTGCATTTTTCTTTACTTATAAGGTAGTAAATCGAGGTCGGAAAACCCGATTTTTAAATTTGCAGCTTTCCAAAACAGCATTTAAAAATTTGATTTGCTTATATCTCGGAAACCGCATATTCTACGACAAAAAGGTTTGCACCAATCGAAAGAGCGTAAAATTTGGCATCGGAAACGATTTTTTACCCGATTCCGATGAGTGCAAAGTTCCGAGATACTTAATCAAAAAGAAATCAATGTTGTGGGAGTGAGGGACGCGAAGCATACCGCGGGGAGGGGGGAGAGACGGCGGAGCGTTGATTCTTTTCGATTAATTATCTCGGAACTTTGCACTCATCGGAATCGAGTAAAAAATGGTTTCCGATGCCAAATTTTACGTATTTTCGATTGGTGCCAACCATTTTCTCGTAGACTAAGCCATTCTCGAGATATAAGCAAATCAAATTTTCAAACGCTGTTTTTGCATAGAACTCCTGGACCTGGGAAGCTATAAATTTTAAAATCGGGTTTTCCGACCTCGATTTACCTTATAAGTAACGAAAATGCAGCCATTTCTGTGACAAGTCTATTCCAGAGTTTTGTTTTTACTATAAACTCCTATAAACAGCGCCGACGCGGGAGAACGCGCGCGAACTGAGCAAGATTGCACGTGAAAATCCCCTGTGCACACGTGAAACCATCCTGCGCGCCTAGCTAACAGTCGTGTGCGCCTAGCGAATAGTCGCGAGCGCTTCGACTATAGTCGTTTGTTTATATCATATCCATGCAACGTACGCACACTACCACTAACCTACGGCCTTACATGGTGGTGCTAGAGGGCACACGGTCTATATGCCTGCTGACTTCTCTCCGTGAATGTGTTCTGAGTCATCTGATTTATATTATTTACAAGAATGTAAAATTTGTCCAGGCAGTATCGGAATTACGGTTCATGCTCTAAAACTGCAAGATATTGAAGACACAGAAGAAATGACATATGTTTGTGGCATAATGGTCACTTGATTTAAAAAAAAAAGGTTCAATTTCTGCTTTTCAAGATGAACTTTCGGTTTGGACCATGTAGGTTAGTACTTACATGTATGTAAAAAATAAGAGCGCAAAGCTATAAAACAGAAATAGCTATAAAACGGACTGTAATTCATAATAAAGCAATTCAAGGAAATCATTTGGTACATGATCAAATTTCTATTTTCACATCAGTGTCTTATCAAGCAGATTCGACATACAATTTGGCAGTCATAAGTGATGACCGAAAACATAATTCAGTGCATGCTTTGCTAGCGGTAGACAAAATTATAACCTACTTGAAAGACAATTGTGTGATTCAATAACAAAAACTACCATAGTATCAGACGCCGCTGCTAGCCACTTTCAAAATTGCTTTCAATTGTATGAATTAAAACGAGTACCATTTAATATAAAATGGTTGTTCTCTGCTACTGGGCACGGCCAAGGAGATGTAGATGGTGTGGGTGAACTTATAAAGCATTATTCTACTTCGCATAATCTTCGAGAGCCCTATGGAACATCCATTCAAAATGCTAATGATTGTGTAGAGCACGTTAAAAAATATACATATACAATTAAAATACGCCTCTGCTATTTGTACGTCAGATTTATATACACAAAGTATATACATATATAATGGAATATAATTTCTCTAGTCAGATATCAAAACAAAACAAACACAGCGAGGTGTTTTGGTATTTATACTCTGAATTAATATACTTTACATCTGACGTACGTTTAGCAAGAGCCATTAAAATAATACATTTATAAGACATTGACGTATTAGAGCCTAGAAAAGTAAAAAATGTTGATTGGCTTGCTACTCTGGATTAAAGAAACGTGTAATGATAAATTATATTGTTTGACATCATAGACCACTGATCGTCCCCTTACTGAAGTAAGAGCAATGAAGCAGAGAAATAAAGGTAGTTATAAAAATCTAAACGAAAAAAAAGAAAATAAAATACATGTGTTAAGTCCTGAATTCCGAGGAAAATTCTCTTATGTTAGATTGATAATTAGATTTGATTTTATTTACCTTTTTATTGTTGGTGAAGGTTCTAATGAATAGACGTTTTTTCCAATAATTGCACTGTTTATTCGATTGTAAAATTGACAATAACTGATATAGAGTCGTAATGGATTTTAAATAACTTATTTTTTATCTGTTCGATTACTGTACGTAATATATGCTTTATTTGCGCGGGTCATTAGTACCGATTGATTATTGTATTTTATAGATATAAGTATTTTTTCACAATCTATTATAAGCTCGAATTAGCCTGTACAAAATATTCGTGTTGTATGAATCACCGTATTTATGGATCGTTTAAATTGGGGGTTAAAGATGATCCTGACGATAATTCGAGATCATCTTTTTAAACAAATTAGGGAAACATTTGAATATCGTATTTTCGTTTTCACAATCAAACGCGCGTATTCTTTTGCGAGTTTGGAGGCTCGCTACGTTACGCGGTTGCGTCGTCGAAATGCTGCGTCGTTCGAATTTGTAATTACATCATTTGTAGGTCAGAAAATTACTAATGAGAAATATGCATGTTAATTTAATTTTAGAGATACGTCACGGAAGTAACACCTCCCCCCTTAGACTGTTTAATATCGTAGAGTTCAACAGATAAAAATAAATCATTAGTAATTTTCCGTTACAGAGTTTCTTAATTTTAACTATTAATATAATTCGCTCTTAAGTCGGTAACTTGTTGAGTGTGGAAATATTGGCTGCATATGCGTTTCTTTCGTTTGTTGTTCTTGAGGGCATCTACTTATTTTTCCGGTGAGAGAATTGGAATTCTTCTGCACTAAGCGTCGTAGACATAAATCGTGTATATAAACTGCGATGACTATACCGTAAACATAATCAGTTTTTGAACTTCTTCAACCATGGCACCTGTAGTCAGTGTGAGTATCCTTTTTTTTCCTATTGATTTCTTAAATGAAGTGAACATATTCTCGTGTTTTTTCCTTTTTATTATATATTCTTTTTAATGATTATATATATAAATGTATTAATGATATGGCCTTTTTTGTTACAACTTTATAGTGTTGTTTTCAAAAACACAAGAAAAATCTTTTTCTGGGTCTTGAATGACCTATTCCAATCGGGGATGGAGGTAGACGGAACTTATTGCATTCCGTTAATTTCACGTTTTTTTCGGTAAGATATTTGATCAAATATAATTTGTAATAAAAACAAAATATAAATATATGTTTATTTATTTATATGCCCTTTTCTTTTTTTTCAGATTCAACAATGAGCGAGCTTGGATTTTGAAGGACGATTATACTAGGACTCGATGGTGACCTTGATGAATTGGAGGTTTTATTAGTTCACAGAGGCTCAGTCTCCCTATTTAACGAAAAGATAAATATGACTCTAGTTGATTCTGATAGCCATGATTTTTATGGATTGGCTAGGTTATTTTATTTCCTAAAGGTTGTGCTCGACTGGCGTATAAGGATTACATTTGTTCAAGCGTGTGGAGGTACATCCTGTTTTATTGGGCAGGATTTGGTTTTTCAAAGTGTTTTGTAAAATATATGTATAATAATTTACGTTTTGATAAATAAACTAAATATATTTTTTTTCCTATTTTCCTGTTTACTTTTATTTCATAATTTTCCTGTCATCCCCATCCTTATAGTTTAATTTTAAAATAATACAATAGTTTAATCTTATTAACGCTTATAAAACAATCACAATCTTGCCTTCTATTATTTTCAAACTTAATATTCATATCATATAATTTTATTACGTAATAAAAAATATTTTATTATTAATAATTACTAATCCACTCTTTAAAAAAAATGATAGCCGGATGTTGTGAAGCATTTAAAGATTGATTTTGTTTGTTCTGTAACGAATAGGCGGGAATATCCGTTACTTCCGCTAAATTTGCACTATTTCAAATTAAATCAAAACATAATGAAAAGATTAAAATTTTTTTTGTTTCGAAAAATTATTTGATTATCTTATCATTTAAACTAATTAAAAGGAAATTATAATGAAAAATTATCATAAAAATAAAATAGTACGCGTGAAAGGTTTTTAATTCTTGACTTAAGTGATATAGATCAATTTTCTTTGCGCCCTTAAGGTTAAGAAATTTTTATTTTACTAAATTTCTTTTTATTTTTATTTTATTTTTTGTTTGCATATGAAATAAATATTATTCACCTTCATTACATATTTCCTCCCCCCTTAATATAAAATTTATTTCATAAGAGAATTAATATTTTAGAAAAAGAAAAAATAAATTTTTAATCGAATTGCAATATACATACTGATGTAGAATTTTCATCTTTTTATGTATCCGTAGAGGGAGTTGTTAATGGGATAGGTGGTAGCAGTCTAAGTTTTCGGAATTGTGGTGTTTCTGGAGGTTGAAGTTCGAATTCCACTCTTTTTTGAATAGTTGAGTTTCTTAGTATTGGATTTGATATGACTGTTTGATATGACTGGTTTCTGGATCACTTTGATAGTAAGCACGCATTTGACAGTAATAAAATGGATCCATATAGACAGTATATAGACAGTAAAAGCTCGCGCACAATTTGAGAGAATATGTCATGACATTGAGGAGAAAATAGACCGTTAAAAGGAGATGTGTATAACATTGATAGATATGAATTATTGACTTGAAGTCTTTAATAAAAATAATTATTTAGAGAGTAAATAA
>JAPYZP010008860.1:0-26004 GCA_030522985.1 Torymus sinensis
TATTTTTGAATAGTTTATAACTCTTTCTAACAGTTTTTAACATTTTTTAACAAAAATATTTCCGCTAGGGAAGTCAACGTAATTTTTGCAAAAAAAATTGCTTACACATAGCTTCAAAAGAATTCCTATATTCAGACCTAAATAGAAATACGTCTATCCCTACCTTCACGTTGGTCCCAAGTACAGGTATATAAGTCGCACAGCCCACGCAGGGGGGCCCGTTCTCCCCCCTCCCCTGATGCGCTCCGACTACGAGTTAGGCGCCGCTATACTATATATACTGTATATCCTATATATACGCCAAGAAACTGCAGTCGGCGATCAGCTGTCTCTCTCTCTCTCTCTCTCTCTCTCTTTCTCGGCTTGGCACTGGTATTCGCCTAATACGCATGCGCCCTGTTGCCAAGCGACTACAGTGTAGCAGTCGCCGCGCTACCGCCGCCGTACGCAGACGGCTGTGCCAGCACTCCGCACACGCCACCCGACTCCATTTTTATTTCGGAGCTCGACGCGCGCCTGCATCTCCGCTCGTACAGGCGTCCCGTCATTTTGCCGAGCGTCGCTTTTCGAACGCTGCTATTATAAGTAACTATACCTACGCGCGTGTCGTGCGGAGCATCTAGCTTCTGCCTCGGTGACGAAGCGGAGCAGCACACCTCGCGAGCGGCGACTAAAGAACCATACACAAAAATGAGCTGGATGTGCGATACGAGATGCCTGGCGGCGTGGAATAGCCTGCACAACTTGTTGATGGTAAATATACATTGTGCGTTAAATTATTATTAGATTGGGCGAGACGCGAGTATTGGGCGACGTCTGCTATATAGTGGGCGAGAACGCGTTGTAGAGCACGTGACGAACAGCTGATTTGGTGACGCGAGCGGGCGCGGGGCGGTATAATCAATATTTTTCCGCGACGTGAGCCATGTGCGCCGTCGCCGCCGGGTTCGGCTGTGTGTGTGTGTACATATATGTGGCGACCCAGAGCCGCGCGGTTGCGTAATTCAAGTGCGGCGCAGCAATGTTTACGTTGCTGAACCCAGCCGTGAGTGATGCGCGCTGCACGAGTGTACGGCTAATGGCGATTGTATTTATGGACAACGGTCGAGTGAGAAAGGATGAAATTGCTGATGTACAAGATTAGAATTGTGCAAAGAATAAATAAATAAAAAAAAAACTTCGATTTAGACACGTTTATGGAAAATAAGTTGACGGTTTTTTAATTTTGTCAATTTAGCCGATGTTTGAAAACGGATATATAAGGCCGTTCTAGTTTTTAGATACATGTAGATAGATATAGGTACTCCAATGCTGAATGGCATTACGACTGTTTGGTTACCTATGATGTCACGAGAATTTTGAAGAGCTCTAAAATTGTTTAACGACTGAAAAGAAATCGCACAAAATGGTAATTGCGGAGGCTAATTTATTTTTAACGAGAAAATAAAGCGATGAATTAGTCATGAATTTCCGTGTGCATCTTATAAAAATAAAATTACTTTCCCGTCGTATTAACATTTTCGTCACTGGAGCACCATTATTCGCTAATAATATATGGAAATTTTATGCTTTTAAATAAACGTATAATGATAAAGTGGCTCTAACATTGAAGGTAGAAATAAAGGACATAAATAAGATTTATTAATAATAATGTTCAATATTCAAGTGTACCTTTACTAGATTTTTTATAATTTTTAATGAAGTTAGAATATGGGATAAAAATCTGCCATACCTGAAGTGATACCGTTTTTAAATATTTAGAATTGGATTACCTTTTTTTATAATAATCAGAAGATAGTCATATCTAATCAAGAGGTTTTAGTTAAAGTAAAATAGACAAAGAATTTACGGCTTTCCATCTTTCATAACAAAAATTCGATTATCATTTTATTAAAATGTAGTCATACCAATACAACAGATTTATTGGCAAAGCTTTGCATTTCTTTAATAAAAATTACTCGTCACTTGATTTACTATTAATAAAGAGTATTGTGGATGCAAAGCTTTTTTTACTCTTAAAAGATTTTTAAGAAGATTTACTGTTCTCTTTGGTATTTTATAATGTTCATCCTTCTCAATTCCAGGTACTCACTAGTGTGCAGAAAGATCGCAGCAACCGGCCACGCAAAGAACTTATAATATGGCACCATAATGACTGGGACGTCGCCTTGCACCTCGAATTCACCAACGTCAACGGCGTCGACGGTGCCAAAGTTTTCAAGGAGGCCCTGAAAGACGGAAACGGCATGGTTGTGCTAAACACACTCTTAAAGTACCACAAGTGCTGGTACTACGGTCGCGATCGAATTTACCGGGTGACGCTAATGCACCTGGCCATAGAGCACAACCAGATGAAAGTGCTGATGCTGCTGGTGAAGCTTGAATTTGACGTGGATATAGTTGATGATAACGAAATGTCACCCCTGCACTATGCCGTCTTGCTGGAGCGAGCGGAGATGGTCGAGTACCTACTCAAGCAAGGCGCAAGCCCGAATAGACCTCTGGACCGTCTCAATCACGTGACTCCGTACCATTACGCGTGTAAGGCCGAGGATAGCGATATTCTGAAGTCCTTTTTGACTCGGGGCTGTGACGCCAACGAGACAGGAGAGTGGATCTACGATCAGAGAGCGATGAGGAATAGCACACCGCTGCATGCAGCCGCTGTTCACAATAATTATGAGGCGACAAAGTTGCTCATCGAGTATGGCGCTTGCGTGAACGCTAGGAATGAGGATGACGAAACGCCTCTTGACGTTGCGGTTTACAGAGGACACCTGGACATCGTGAAACTCCTGTTCGAGCACAAATCCAGCCTCGACCAAAGCAAATTGTTACTGCACAAAACTGCCAAGAATGGCGATTTCGAAATGTCGCAACTATTGCTAGAGCGTGGGTTGGACGTTAAATACGTGGATTCGAGGGGTTGGACAGCGTTAATGGTGGCAGTGGACAATCGGAGTAGAGATACTGTGGACATAATCCTGGATTACAATAGCGACACCTACTGCAAATACAATAGAATGGCCTTTTGCTTGGCTGTACTCATCGACGGCCTTCCGGGAAGGATGTACGAGCTATTCGTGAGACGTGGGTTTGAATTTGACGATAAGCTCGCAATCGAATCAGCTTTCCTAGCTATAGACTATGGTTTCTTTGATATGATGGAGGTGTTGCTCAACAAGGGCTACCCGTTGCTAAATGCCAGGAATGACAACGGCGACATGTTGATACACCACGCCTTCAAGAAGAATCAGGTTGAGATTGCAAGATTATTGGTGACCCGAGGTGCAGACGTAAGGGAAGTAGACCACCAGGGTAATAATGCTGTATTTTTGGCCGCGCTGAGTGCGGAAGAGGGGATTGTAAAGATAACAGCGCCACAGGCTTATCCAACACTACTGCACGAGGTGTTTAAGAACGAGAAGTCAGAGGTTTTAAAAAGGTGGAGGTTGCTATTGAAGTACGGTGTTAAACCAAATGGACGCGACCCAAATGACGATGGCGTGACACCGTTACTTTTGGTGTGTAGAGATATTCAAGCAAAGTATAGTCAACCACTAATTGATCTCTTACTAGCGTACGATGCTAATCCTCATCTGGCAGCCTATGATGGCACAACTGTCCTGCACTTACTCGCCAAAACCAACGATTACGTGGAAACCGTGCAGAGGTTGCTGAAAACCGACATGGATATCGATGCAAAGAACTCCAAGAAAAGGACACCGCTGCACCTAGCAGTTGTCTATCGCTCTGACAAAGTCGTCCACGAACTCATCAACGAGGGGGCCAACATCAACGCAGGTGACGACAAAGGAGTAACACCGATGAATTTGGCTATGTCACTCTTTGCGAGCGGGTTCTCGTCTTCATCCAATGCTGGCAAAGCCACAGAGGCAAACAAGCAGCTGCTGTCGCAACACCTGGAGAAGCTCAGGACAGCCAAGATGTACATATGCGAGAGGAACCGACGGTATATAAACAGCATTATGGACAACAAGCAGCTTGAGTTCAGGCGGATGTGTGAGGCGGAGGTCGAGTACATGAGGAAGCTGAAGCTCAGCAGCAGTGCCTCGGTGTACACCTACCTAAGGAAAATCGTCACTGTGAATAAGAAGGAGCCGGAGTACATGCACATCGACATGGAAGAGTACATAGAGGAATTTCCGATCTACTCGAATCTCCTGCTTCTCGCGAAGAAAGTCTCAATGCGACAATATGCCAAAGTTCGGGGCTGCGATGCCTTGTCTCTGGTGATCAACAGAGACTTTCCGTACCATTGTGCCTTGAAAGTCTTGCAAAATCTATCGGTCACGGATGTTACGAATCTACTTACGGCCGCGAATATAGACGAGTTCAGGTTCTTCAAGGATTGGTACAAAAAGCTAGAACATAAGACGGAAGAAAATCGGGAAAAGTTGATCAAGTAAAAAAACACTGATGTGGCAACTGTAGAACAATACAAAAGGAATTGCACAGTGAAATAAGCATGATGCACTATTCGAATAGTGTAGGGCATTGGTGGAAAGTACTTAAAACTGAATTTAGAATGCTTGGACCCGAATATTAAAACCAATTGTGTTCTTAGTAAATAATTCAAATTGTCTGGACGATGTATTTATTACAGGTGAAATTTTTAGGGACGTTGTGGACAGTCTTTTAACACAAAATGCCATTAATCTCTTATTCACTTTGATATGCATATATGAGGATCATGTTGTCGCTCCAAGACTGCGTACGTATTCTAGTCTGGACTTTACTAACCGACGGTTTTTCAAATCACGTGTCTTCGATTCGGTTAAGACACGAGCAATAATTTTGTACTTAATTTGTCTGTATAAAATTATTTTAAAATCAACTCTTTTTAACTAATATGTTTAACGAAGTATGGTTTTACTTGCCAATTTTATGTTTTATTTATACAGTTGTGTAAGTTAAATTTTCTCTTTTAATTACAATATTATATGGCAGACTCTAGAAAATTTTTAAAATGAATTGTTTTATTCGAAAAACTAAAGGTTATAACCAATTTTGAAAAAAATCTTAAATAATATTGACTGATTACAATAAACATATGCAATCGTTTTTATATTTGTACATATAAGTTATTATTTATAGTTATTTAAACATCACAATATTAATATTGAACTCATTAAATAAATTATTCGCTTTTAACTGGCGGCGATATCACCAGAATTTTTTAAACTTTTGTGCAAACACTAAAGTTCAATCGGTATAAATTAAATGTATTCGTATGCAAATTTAGATCTTAATTGTATTATAACGAAGCAACATGTCTGTTCCGAAAGTTTTATTATATTGTGACGGACGCGCTATTATACAAAAAATATATTTTTATATAATAATTAAAAAATACTTGTGCTTTGATTTTACCTTAAATTTCTTCATATCCTTCCCCGTTTTTACTTTTTTACTTTACATAGGCCAAATAAATATTAGCAACACAGAAAGAGCTCAAATATATATTCACCGACGAAGCATAATATATAAATTTTCTGATCACGTTTATAAATAATTAATACCATTTTGAAGAGTAAAGTCATATATTGACTGGCTTTTTGAATTTTCAGGAATTTTGAGATGAATTTTACGAGACATCCAAATACTTAACATGCAACTTTTGTTTAAAGTGGTTATATGAAGAGGACTTTTAAGAAAAACCGTTCCCAATTCATTGATACGTAGCTTCCTCCAAATTAATTTATCTTTCCTATACTTATAGTATATTGTTCAAATATAAAATATGTTTATTCATTCTACATTTTTTTAAATGATTAAAAAATTCATTAATATTTAAAATTCAATGCGATTAAGGTAGTTCACCTGTCGATAATGTCATAAAAATTCCAGTATCGCAAAATTGTTATCAAGTCCATTGAAATCTTTGCAGAATTGCTGACAGTATCTGATGCCTGGTGGTAACCTTTCGCTTTAGGTTGCAACGATGCCAGTCACCATATGATCTTGAGCGAATTTTACACAGATATTGCCTATATCGCAAACAAAATAGTCTAACAAAATTTGAACATGATTAAACTATTTTCACTAGTTATCATGCGACGAAGAAATTGACTTTCTAAAATACGAAAAATTTGAATATGAATATCTCAAAAAGTATTCGTTTCGAATTCGAAAATTCTTGATGAAAATTCACATACATAAAATCTATATCACATAAAAAATTGTCTATAAATTTGGAGCTGACACACATACAGCCGTTCTCGAGAAATTACGATTTGAAAAAAAAGTTTAAAAAATTTTAATCTCAAATATCTCTGAAATTTATGGACCAATCATTTTGAAGCGATTAAATCAATTTTACTCCCGTAATTGTTGGACATACAAAACTCATTTTTTCATTTTTCAATTTTTTTCTCAAAAACTAACCAACGGAATGAATTCAAATTTTGACAGATTATATAGCTATTTATATTATGCATTATTGTGATTTTCCTCAAAAATTTTCACCGTTTAGTTTAGGAATTATATGTTCTTTCGAATTCTACCAATATCATTCAAAACTTTAAATCCTATCATTAAAAAAATTCAAAAATAAATTTTCGAAAATCGAGATAAAACAAAACCGAATCAGTGAATCATAAATTATTTTTTTCCCGAATTCGGAATTCAAAAACAAAAAAAAATGAGCCCCGGCTGGTTAAAATCGGCGGCGTAGATCCGAAGATAAAGCGGTATACGGTATACATACACTCTTCTTTATGACCACTTTCATAAAAAAAGCGTTCATAAAGTAGTCTTGAAGAGTTCATTAAAAATTCTTTTTGCTTATCGGGACACACACACACACACACACACACACACACAAACTTCTAACACCTCTAAATCATGTTTCTAGAGCGATTTAACGAAACCTAAAATTTTACTATTACAAAGCTTCCTCTAGTAGGAAGCAAACATAACAACCAAAAAAACACTTTCCCAACGACAGCTCCACACAATCCCACCTAGTGCTCTTTCACTTTTTCTGCCTCTCACTACAGTTCAACGAGGCCATATATTTATCGAAAAATTCGCGAGCCAAAACCGAATCCGGCGCGTGTCGTAAAACTTTGCGTTTTTCCCTTCCGCTTTTCATCTTCTCCTCTCTCGCCTTTATTTCGGGCAACGCGCGCGTGTATGAGACACTAAAGAGCAGAGGTTTTGTCGCTCGACGCGCGCGCAAAAGGAAGGTGACAAACATTGCGCCGGTAATATAAATACACAGCGCGCGCTCTGATAATTTAGAGAGCGTTTAATTTTTCGGCGGTAGCGAGGATGAGAACCAATAGGAATCCAGTTTTGGATTTATTTTGAAATTTGTGGTTGTCGCTTTGGAGTAAACAAAATGTATAAGTAAACTAAACTAAATCAACAAACAATAAGTAGCTTATTATAAAAGGCGCAAAATTATATTGATTGATTATGATCTTTGAATAAGGGAAAGTTAATAATCACAAAAAATTCTAATATGGAGATTTGACTAGACTGCGTGAAAATTAAATTAAAATTTTGCTTATAAATGGAGATAGAATAATACATAATGATTCATTATAAATGGAATTATAAATAAAAGTAACAGCCTTTTCGATAATTTTAATTCTGTCGATGACGACGAAAATTGCTTCACACCAGCAACTCACCAAAAATACCCCGACGCGCGCAACTTTCCAAAGAAGTGATGAAAATGCAAATGAGCGCGTGTCCGCACACGGACGACTCCATGGCGTCGGTGAAATTTAGAAAAAATTATAAATTTTAATTCGACTCTCGACCTTCTCTCTCTCTTTCCCGTCATTTTGCGAATTTCCCGGGGGGGTTACAGCGCGCATTGGTTTAATTTTCGGACGTACCACTGCGGCGTTTGTCGTTATTCTATAACGAAATAGATTGGCAGTGCGTTTTCAATTAGAACGCAGCGAATTGTTGCGAGCATGACTTATTTTTACGAAAATATTTTCGTGGTGATTTTTCGGTGAATTATCCTAAAATACTTCAGGAAAACCTAATTAGGAAATCTTAATTAATATTATTTCAGGAAACCTGTGTTTCAAGTAATAGTTTAATAGATATGTATCATAAAATTTATTGTAATTGTCGTAAATGAAGAAGCCTAAGTAGTAACATTAGTTTTAGTATATATTTTAAACCGGCAATTCCGCATTATCCTTTTTAATGGTTTCTCAATCTTTACTTGTTGTTCTATTCAACAACTACTGTCTCGATTGCTTAATTATTAAAACTAAAAACAACATTTCCCTCAATAAAGTCTTTTCAATGAAGGTCAATTTCCATACTGTCGCAACCATACGTTTCCCAGCGCACTTGCAACTGGTCACCTCGCACATACGCGTATATAATACACATATCCCTCCCCGAAATCACCTCGACTCAAACTACTCTCGCGTTCAATTCAAATGTCACCATCCGCGCAATTCCCCCGCGTCCCTCCACATATATACCCCGAGCAGGGAGAAAGACCGTGCGACCCTCTCGCGCTCGACCAAAGACAAATTAACGAATAACCTTCTCCACTGCCTCATTCGAGCTCGCGATCCGTGAAAACCCGAGGGGCTATAGGTTACCGAAACTGGATCGAAGTTGACGCTCGGCGGCTTTGTGTCTCACGGACGCGCGACACTTTGTTCTCTCCGTTTACATCCGTAGTTCGCTCTCTCACTCTCTCGTTCTGCTGAATGACGCGAGCTCGAAGTTCAACGTCGAGAGAATCGAGGGAAAGAGGGGGAACAGGTTTCAATGCGAGCGGAGAAAGTTTTCGTTTATCGCGAATAATTTATCTCCTTTGTGAACACGACAATCGCATTTAAAAGTTCGATGCCGAATATTTCGCGAACTGGCGGGTGTATATTAATGCTACAGGGGGGTGCAATTATAAATTGGAGTATACGGGAATTTTAAAAGTTGGAAGGGTCGAATCCTGGTTATAAATATTACTGAACATAAAAATGATCCTATATTTTATTCTCATGAATATACAGAAAATATTTCTTACAATAAACGCAACGCGTTCTAACTTTACTGAACTAAAATATAACAGACATTTTTTATACGTTTAAAAAAAGAATATTCCAATAAAGTAAATATTCAGTCGACAAATATATCATCTCTTCTTTAAACAATATATTTTACCGCAAAAAAATTCTGTTAAATTCATCAAACGATCTCCGCATTTTATTCTGTCTTCGGTGCGCTCTCCGCCGCTTTTTTTTATTATTTTGTAAATCTTTTAGAAAGGGCCGTTTTACTACCGGAAAATATGAAAAGCGGCTTTGTCGAGAACGGTGAGAGCGGGTTTCATAGCCGCACGCATGTATATATATAGCCGGCGCGTGCGCAGGCGAAATATTTTTGCGCTTTTTTACGCGCGCCCATCAGCTGTTTTAATTAAACATTTTGTCATTTTTAGCGTGGCTGAATTATTTTTGGACAAAAAAAGTTTTATTTATCAGAGATTGTATCTCTTCTCCCTTTTTTTTATACATTTAACATGCGAGGCACGGCTTTATCGTCGCGTCAGTGCAGTTAATTTTCGAGTGAAAAATTAGAGTGCAACTCGGAAATTTTATTTGTAAGTAAGCGATGAGAACACATTTCTTTTTCTTAATTTTATTTTGTTTGTTTAGTTTTTATTTATTTCCTATTAAAAAATTAGAAATTGTTGATAAATTTATTTGGTGTCCACAATTTTGTTGTTATTGTTTTTCTTTTTTTTTATTACTATTTACTTCTAGTTGGTAACCCAAATAAATTTTCCATACTGAAATATATGTGCATTCTTCAAAATAGTCATTTTCTATATGAGTAACCCAAATAAATTTTCCATACTGAAATATATGTGCATTCTTCAAAATAGTCATTTTCTATATGAGTTTTTAATCATTTCACTACCTTTTACACTGAACTTTTTTTCAGAGCAAATTGTGCTGAAAACCCGAAAAATATTTAAAGAAGAAACCATATCCGATCTCCATTACGATATCATAGGCCAACAATGAAAGAGCCAATGAAGTTATAACTGTCGACGCGAGTTTTTACAGTGAAGCCGCGATCAGGGCAATAAAAAACACAAAGATTTCAATTAGACTCCGCGCTGGAGAGCTCAATAAAATTTAAATCGATTTGCCTCGATGGCGAGCGCGCGATAAAATTTTACACTCGGCCCGTCCAAAGGCGCTTTATTGAAATATTATGATAATCTGATTGCATTGACTGTGGTGGCCAGCAGCTCTTCATGAATTCAGGAAAAAAAAACATCATCGCGCCATCGTATAAAAGTTTGCAGTGTGTGTCGATAATGCGACCGATTCGATGGGAAGTAAATTGGGATAAAGTCCGTCAGCGTTTTTAAATTGGGTATATATAGGTATAACGATCGAAATGGGAAGTGAATGGCTTTTTAAACCCTAATGTAAATTTGCGATTTTTTCAATGAATTTACGAAACTGGGCAGTTTTACCAACCAAGAAAATGAAATTATTGTTTTTAGTACATAAGCGGAAATATAATTGCAGAAGGAAATACGCTAAAAGGTTCTATTAGCGCACGCAGAAACGATACCATCTTTTGTTTAAAAGAAAAATAAATTACAACTCTTTGATCGTTTTTTCAGATCCACTTTGTCAATGATTACTTGCTTGCACAAGCCGAGGAAACAATAATAAATAATTGAAACGATGGCCGCCGCCGCCGCGGGCGGGACAACGGCTACGGCGATTGCCTGCGCGACCCTTTCATTTATAGAAGCGGTCGACTATTGATCTCAAGCTTTCCATTATACTTTCATTTTAATAGACGTCTCTAATTAAACGAATTCTCATCAAGGATTTTAACCTTTTTACCTGAGTTTTCCTTTTATAAGTGCCTGGCTAATTCTTTCGCTTTATATACGCCCTTTATTTGCGTTGTAAATAAAGTTTTGTAATGGCGAGCGTTCTAGCGCAATCTTTAAAAAGCTACCACGTGCAGTTAATGAGTAATTTGGCGGCGCTATATATATAATATGTTAAAAAAATGTCTTCTGCTTTTATTACAGTAAAAATGCTTCATAATAGAGATATTAATCAAAGACAGAAGATAAAAAAACGAACAGTAAAAATTCTTCCCGAGCCCGTAACTGATCTTTGAAGTTTTAAAAACTTAATAAATTAAGGTTTCATCATCATTTTGAAGAAACTTCTTATCATACACTATATATCATCATAATTTTTAAAAGAAAAGACAAATCACTAAAATAAAATCTTTATAGTCAAATAATTTTTGAATTGCTGATATAGTCTTAGACAAATTTCTCAATGTAGCTTTTAAATTAAATATAGTATAATATGTATGAGTAAGACAGAAATCTCATTCGCACTCTAATAACATTTAACACAAACATCTTGGGAAAAATATGATCTCTCGAATTCTCTGCAGTCTGCATCCAAAGTTAACCAATATCTACAGAATACCAAGTATATGTGCATTGCAACCGAATTAAAAACGAAAAACCTTGGAAACCCAGATATCCGTTCGCCGCCCTTCTCACTAAAAACGGCGAAAACCACGGCGCAGCCGCACTGCCGCCTCTTTGTCCCGTGAAACACCCCCTATTTCCCCCCTCGCCTGTACGATCCCGTGGGCGCACTACCCTTAATTACGCGGCACGTCAGGTGCAGGCGGCTTGATTGCGCGCTCAATCGGCTCCGCGCCGTCCTGATCGTTTTGTCTCTCACCGCGCACTGCGTATTTTGTTTATAACGAGAAAGGGGAAGGCTGATTATCGCATTAATTAGGTCGTCGAGGGCGAGCTGAGTTTGGAGGTTATTGAGCTGTCGATGGGTTGTAAGTGGGATGGATTTTTAAATGTGAGAATTATTTCGTTTCTCTCAATATTATGTACACGTCGCAAATATATTGGGGGGATTTTAATTAAAATAGTTTTATGAAAAAAATAATATCTGGAAAAGATTTTTATCAAAGTAAAAAATATTGCTAAAAAAATATTGTACTAGAAAATTTGTGTATTTTTTCATGAATTTTTCTTTCAACCTTTCAGTTTTAGAAAAATGTTTAGGAGATATTGTCTATTTTAGATGGAATATTTTAATATTGATTTTTTTATAAACCGCAATATTTAAAGAAAATGGAAATTATTAAAAATATAATATAAAAATAATACTACCGTATGAATAAAAATTCCAGAATTAAATGTACCATTTCAAAATGGAAATGGTTTTATGACCAATGCAATACCTGAAATGGAAGCTCCCTGCGTGATGAATATTTTTATATGATTTAAATATAGAGTTTCAGCGTAAATAAGCGAAACCATTTTATTTCACGAAACCTTCGCTAAAAACAAAGTATCGCTATAACAATGGTCAAAAGTAAAAAGGAGCTAAAAGCAATTGGAATAATATTTTGTTTAATTTCCAAGTGATATTTCGACGTTTTCAAACGGAAGCGCAACTCTTTTAAAGAATTCCAATACTCTCGTGTCAGAAAAATCCATTTTCCAGTGAAAATCGGGCCAGCGTGTATAAAATATCGAATTTTATAGACAATATTGAAGCATAAGAGATGCGCGCTTTACAGCCATTTACGCTTATTTATACGCGAACAATACGTAATGCTAAAAAGGAATATATTTCCAAACTACAGCTCAAAACTTTTACAGTGTTTTTTTTTTTCATTTTCAAACAAAAAGACGGTTTGCCGATTGATGTGGTTGCAAAAGGGTTTTTGCCCCTCGAAATAGTCTGTATGCCGACTCTATTCAAAGGATTTTTATTAAATTGATCCACTGACATGCAATTCATCTTCATCCCCACGAGAACGCGAAAATTTACCTTTTTCTTTGCGTACCCATGGTTAGAGTCCTCCAATCACCTTTATCATCATCTATCAACTCCAAAAAAAAAGAAGAAAAACCTCCCAAGCAAATTATAATACTCTAAACCCGCATCTAATCCAATCGTACGAAACGCCAAACTATATACGACTGCGACGCTTTTTTTGTCAACTTCCCAATTTCCCTACCGCCAGCACAAAATCCACGTGCACCGAGGAATCCAGCCGATCGGAAAATCCGTCGCGCACGCAATTTTCCTCTCTCGCCCCCGTCGAGGCGCACGCTTCGTCGCGCTCTCCCTATATTCTGTACGGAAATCATTCCGAAAGCGACTTTTTTGCGCGATTCTCGCTCTCTCTCTATGTTTTTCGACACGTGGGTGTGTATATGGGGCCGACCACGTGCGCCAACCTTCCAGAAGGTCAGTGTGACTATATAGTTGGTCGAAGGTGGTGTGTTGCGAGTGGTTGGAGTGATCGGTTGTTTGTTGTGAAAATTGGGAGGATTTATGGATGTTGTTTGAAATACGTTATTAATGCGTTGTAATATCTAATAAAGTTCTATTGTTTGCTACGAAAACTACGTATTATACATGAATTTATACTCACTGATTGTGAGAAAACATGTAATAGTCAGTCTAATCAAGCTATTTCAATAAAATGAAAAACATTTCATTTAAATAAGGATATTATTATAAGTCAAGAAAAAATGAATTGGTTTATATCTAAATGTTTGATTGTGAAATTGTGATTTAATATTCCATTGAGTCGAGCCATTTTGTTATCAGTCTATTGTGAAATATAAGCATGCATTTATATAATAACATAAAAAAGAATAAAATCAATTAAAATACTTCTACCAATTGTTGTACTTTGACAAAATAATTATTTAAAATTAGCCGTTCGATGCAGAAATAATATAGACTACAAAAATGAAATCTCTAATATCTAAAGATGCTTTTTGAAAAATACCTAACAACTTACCACTCTCCTATACTTTTTCATAACTTCGATCACTTCATTGGGTAACAATTCTAACGAACTCGTGAATCCTCACGATTGTTTACTGATCGAAAGAATAAGAAAACTGTATAAACAAAATTTCACACACCACGTTATTTTCGTGTATATATAGTATATACGCCGCTACATCCCGTAACTCAATAAAACCCCCGAGCTCAAACCCCGATTCGACGCCGTCGCCGTTGTCTCGTTCTGATTTCAAAATCGTCGACGTCTAACGTCGCACGCTGAATATTCTCCTCCTCCTCACGACGCGTATATTCCAGCTCGCGCGACACGCGCGACGACGAAATGAAAATCAACGTTTTCATCATCATCCCCGCCGTTCCCAATCTTTCCTCCTTTACATTTTAATTAACGGATTTTACCTCCTTTACATCGGCAGCGAAGACGAGAGCGCGCATATAAACACGAGGCGAAAATCGAAATGAAGCGGAATAACCAGGCGCCGATACTTCCAATTTTCTAGATCAACAAAAGCGCGTACAATGAATTCTTTCCTTCCTTCCGCGGGTGCGTCGATTTTTCTCGGTGGATGGGGGGAGGGAGAAGATGTATTGTGAGAGAGAATAAATACACGTCCGACCTAGCGGAGGACTGAGTTTATAAAATAGCTTTTATTTCTCCAGTATTAAGTATTTCTTATTCTTTTCCTCCACTCTCTCTCTCTCTCTCTCTCTCTCTCTCTCTCTCTCTCACTCTCACTCTCTCCATGTCAACCATAAAAAAGTTCGTCGCCGCCGAAGTATAATATATGTATAATATATACGTTGTACGCAGTATAAAAAAAAAGAAAGAAAAAAGAAAACGGTGCGCCTCCGTCGCGCGCAGCCACTACATCGACAAAAATCATATACATATTACATATGTGCGCACGCGTATACATACACAGCCACAACACACACATATCGGACGCGACGGAGGTTACCTCGTTCCAAGAGAACACACAACGTACATATACTTATAAGTAATAATAAACTGTTCCCTCGGCGCGTGCATATCTTATACGCCAATAGGAAATTACAATGTCTCCATGGTAGTACAACATCGTCGCGCACGGCTATTGGCTTACGTAACAAGTGGTTATACATCGTCGATTTCTTCATTTTTTTTTTATCAATATTATTATTATTATTATTATTATTATTATTATTATATATGTATACAAAACTTTTTAACAAATCGCTCGCTCGCTCTTCTCCCAGTCTCTCGTGGTTTCGATTTTCATCGAAATTCTATGGACAATATCACACTCGCTTGCTCCCGCGCGTATATATATATAGTAAATATACGTGCGCGCGCGCGAAAGTTCATTCGATTTCGTTCTGGCTCGCTGGGCTCGAAAGAATCGTGACAGACGCGCGCCGCGACACATACGCACATAAATACGCACTTTGTTTGTCGCGTTTAAACGTATTAATAAATGCATGATCGAAGATTTCGCGAATGCTCAACGTTTTGATAATGTATATTATACGTGTGTGTATGTGTATGCGTGTGTAATACATTTTGACTGAACGAAATAGTTGTAATTTGATATTTCGCATAAGAGATGGGTTTTGTATATAAAAGATACGAATGGTTACTGTATTTACACGTTATGTGGTTTTAATTTGTTTTTGGGGTTCAACGATTGCGAAACGAGTTTTTTTTGATTCGTTATTAAAAAAACGTCGCAGTATATATAGCGTTTTCGTGCGAATGATTTACATTTAAAATTGTAAAAGTAAAAAAATTTTTTCAAGTTTTCTATATCAAACTCCCCTTAATCAAACGATTTATACTTTCAGTCACATTACGAGAAGCAAATTAAAGCTATATTATTCATCCACTGCTGCCAAACAAGCAATTATACGCGCGCACTGCTTAAAATCTATTATATATATATATTCACATGTACACTTTACGAATTATATTTCTAGACTTTAACGTACTTTAAATCCATTTCAATTAAACGAACAGACGCATAACAAAATTTTCTCACGTTGGTCAATATAATCTTCAACAAAAAGGCTTATATCTTCGTAAAAAGTCTAATTGATCCAGTTTAACAATGCCAAATGCATATTAACCCTGGAAAATTCAAACTCCGCTGCTCGCCACAACAAACACGCCTAACACGTAACATAATCTCCACTTATACGTATCTATCTCTACATATATATACTCTTGAAGCGCATAACTCGGCTCAGCCGCACAAAAGATCTGCCTTAGACTCTCGCAAAAATCAAATAAACAACGTGTGTGTGTGTGTGCGCGTGCGTAATAGTGGTATGTATATAAGTGTATATATATACAAAACAAAGATAGCGCATTCTTCCGAGCGACTCGACGGCCTCGAAAGAACTACTCGTAATTATCTCTATCTAAAGGAAACGAGGAGGAGTCGTGTGGCCGCAATTACATATTGTGCGCGTGCGCTATTTCTCTCTCTTTCTCTCCTCCGAGTCGCTGACCGTGAAGCGATCATTGAGTCTTTCGGTGGCCCCGCGAGAGACGTTTTGCCTTTATTTTTGATAGCCCTGGAGGACAAAATATCGACGGGGATCGACGAATTTGCGATTGTTGGAGAAAAGTTGAACTGGTCACGATTTGAAAAAAGGTCGAAAACTAATATTTTTGTTAAATATGGATATTGAGTTGTGTTGGATTCTAAATTATGTCAAATATCGTGCGATTATACAAAAGGTATATTATTCAATGCAAATACTATATTCTCATGCGATTTTTCCGAATTTAAAAAAAAAAAACATTTCAATATTTTTTATCGACCATAATGACGATTAATTATTATTAATAATTATATCAATCGGAATCTAATTCAAATATATAATTTTACAAATTCATTGTAACACTTTTTCCAAGTTATTAAAATGCTGCTATTGTAAACTATTTTTTTTAATTTGTCAAAATTTTCATCAAAATTTTCTTACAGCTTAGACTCAAACTGTTCGACATTATCAAAACTTTATTTCATAAAAGCTTTAACAATTCCTCTTCGTTAAAAGTTTATTTGCAATTATATCGCAACATATATAACTCAACGCACTGTTCTGTCGGTAATTCAAATGTCGCGAGATTCAATTTTTTTTTCAACTTCCTTCACAACTTTAACATTTTTTTCCCCAAAAGTAATCAAAACTAACTATAGAAAAAAAATAGCAAATCATAAGATGCGCACACTCACCGCATCAATAATAAACCCTTATGCTCACTCGCTAGTTCGCTAGCATCTTAATCCATATCCTTGGTGACGTTGGTCGTGGGCTCGAGCGATATCATCTCGCAGCCGCTGTACCGCTTGTCCAGATGGCTGGGCAGCAGGCTCTCCTGGACCGTCTGCTCGGCGCCGTTGCAAGTGCGCTCGCTGCGCAGGTAGCCCTCCGGTCGGTCAACTCCTCGTCGATCGGCGTCCCGGCTCAGGTTGAAGCACGGCAGGACCTTGGCAACAAACACAACACCCAGCTTGTTTTTTGTTTTCCTATTTTTTTTTTGTTCTCGTCGCAGCGACGGTAGTGAGTGACAGAAGAGAGAGAGAGAGAGAGAGAGAGAGAGAGAGAGAGAGAGAGAAAATGAGGGAGAGAGAGAATAGGTTTCGTTCTTATTTTTTTTCGTCTGATTGATTTGCTTTTCGTGTATAAGTACTTCATCATGCGTTTGCGGTTTTTGCTTTTCCGCGTTTCGTGACTATTTTTGTGGCTTTGGTTTTGAAGCAGAGAAAGAGAGAGAGAGCGAGAGAGAGAGAGAGAAGTGGAGTAGAGAAGAGTATAGATTTTCCGTGGTTTCGAGGAGGATTTTAAGGCAGGTCTATTCAAGAAATATTGAACTAATGGTCTAATTCTGTTGTTGATTACTTTTAACGATATTTTAATGTCGATCTGTACAAAGGAGGATATCCACTGATATCCAGGCAAACTGAAACATTTCTGCGTATTGACCTCTGCATAAAAAGGGAAATATTTAAAAAGTTATTTTTTTTACAATTTTGACTACTGAATGTCGCACGAAATCGTGATTTTTCTACTTATTTTAGCAATTTCCGACGTTAATTATTTCAACTTTTTCTTCACACATCAATGTTTTTTCGATTTCATATTTTGACAACCTCTATATCGTATAGCATTAGTTTTACTTATATTCACCTACGTTCCTCTATTTACTACGTATCCGTCAGATTCCTCTTTTAATGTACTTAATTAATGATATAACTACTTGCATTATATTTGTACGAACTTTTATTTAATTATTTATTTTTAATATAATTTTTTTTATTTGACCATTTTTTGTTTTCATCATTATATCTTGAATATTCCTGTACTACATTCTTCATCAGATTTTGTATAAATCTCGCGACATGTCTTTTTACGTATTCATTTATTTGCTTGAGATTATATTTGAACATTTAATTATTCCTAATGGAATGTCTGCATGCACAATCTAAATTATTAAAATTAATGAATCAACAAATTTAATAATCAGCTTATATTGCGCAGCCGATAAATGCGACGACAAAGAAATTAATAAACGCCGGCTTAAAATAGCATTAAATTAGGATCCGAGCACGCATCCATATACGAGGATAATCCGGCTCTCTCTCTCTCTCTCTCTCCCTCTCTCGGCATTTTGGTTCGACAGGCGGCTATAAAAAAATCGCGGTCAAGTTCCATTATTATTTCCTTTTATCTGCTCACTTATATAAATATCGGAATTAACCCCTTGGCTATCGACAACAATGTTGGGTTTTTTCAATCCTTCATGACAAAGATTCTCAGTCCTCGGCAGTCAAGGGTTTAAAATTATCCAGAGATATTAAAGATATCTTCTAATGCTCCGTTTGTTTTTTGCTTTTCCAGAATCACGAAGGGATTGTAAAGCGATAAAAAAGGAAACTTTACATTACAGTTTTCACATTAATTATTGATGTAGATAATTGAAAACTAACATTTCACACATTATTCTTTGTCAGAATCCAAAAATCTCGAACAATCCTGTTAACCGCCTATTTCACATAACGCACTCAAGCATCGCCCTACCCTCCCCGCGACAAGACGAAGCCTAAATAAGACTGGCGGGACGCGTTCTAACTTTTTAATTATATTCAACGCAGCTGTATATATACGGTTAACATTTCAGAAATGCTCACGTAAACACCTGTTGCGCGGCCCGCTGGATATATACCAAAGGCAGCCGAGGAGTGCTGTAGGTATGTATGTACGAACTCGAAAATATCCCGGGCGAGCGGATTTCAACGGCCGTTAATCGATGCAGCGAGAGACGCGCGAGGCTCGCTAATTGGCGCGAGAAATTGAAGAGAATGAAGACTTTGGGGAGTATGAAAAAGCAATTAGTGCCTTGTAGAATGGGTCCTCAGTTGCGTTTCGACAGAACGATAAGATTTTATTGTGATGAATAGTAATACGCAATTTATAATAAAAATCCAATACGAAAGTTTGCAAGAATAATTAACCTTCGTAAAGAATTTCATACTTATTTTTTTGTCCTTTTTCCTAAACATTCGTGATTCATATAATGCTAATGGATGAAAATAATCTGAATAGCTTGAATTTACTTCGCTTTAAGCAGAAAATAACGTCAATGGTTCGACGTAATAAAAAGACTTTTTGCGCCAAGAATAAAATCTGCTTTACATTTCGCTATTTACGACAAGTCAATTCCTACAATTGGAATATCCCTTCTCGTTACAAAAGAAGTTTCGACAATATTTCGACAATCAAATGCAAATTCCCACCTTATTCGAGAACCCCACTTTCTCAACACCCAAGCAAAAGAAAAAACCCACCAGCCGAATAATTCAACTTCTTTCGTGTACTTACACCTGACATCGGCTCGCTGCACCATACACCGGACACGCGCATCGCATCGATCTGCTTCAGCCGGCGGCTGCTGCGGCGCCCGACAGATTACTTAATTAATCGGCCGTCGCCCCCGGCCGGCTAATCGGCCCGTTAACGCGCCGAAAAATCGCGCGAGCACGTGCGCGACGAGGGATCGAGGAGTGACGAAAGTGGGTTCCCTCGGTGAAAAGTCAGCTGTGGCTCGGGGATTAGGTTAAGCGAGAGGGGGAAAAAAGGTCCGAGGGTAAAAGTCTGGTGAAAAGGGGGAGAGTGGTTGAGAGGTCAGTTTTAATTTGGGAGACGAGGGAGATGGTGGGGGAGGTTGTTGGCTGGAAAGGTACATTTAATTTCTTTTCTGCCCTCCGGCCGGAAAGCAGCAACTTTCTGGCCGCTGCGCGAAACGAAGTTGCCGCTCTCAGCCGACAATTACATGTGATCTGAGACATTTCTTATCTTACTGGCCTTGTGTCGTAATATACTATTTCTCTCTCTCTCTCTTTTTAAAGCATGTTGTAGAACTTTTCCGATTGTTAAAGGGATGTGAGTACCGACGTTATTTTTCAAACAAGTATATCTCACAAAAATACCAATAGAATCATCTAAAAAAAATTCTTAGTATAGTATTTACATATACGGAGCGCTTGACAAACATGTTTTTCCAAAAAAAATGATGATAATTTATTTAATTAAATAAAAACCGCACCCTGTCGGTAAGTAGGAATCTGTAATTGACTTACTTTTCAAACAAGCATAGCTAACGAAAATGCTAATAAAATCACTAAAAAAATTTTATGATTATAGTGTTTACGTGTACGGAGCGCTTCACAATTGTTTTTTTCCAAATAAACGTTTGAATATTGATTTAAAAAATATTGAAATTAGGGTTTCACATCACCTTAATGGTATCGTAGGATTAATGGTAAGCTTCATATTAATTGTGTTCATTAAATTTATTAGTTACCCAAAATTATAATTGAATACTTATGTTAATGAAAATTGTGTAATTATACTTGCAACATTATTAAAGTCTCTAAAAAACATTCACAACAACGTTGATTTCGTGCTCTTGTATAATCAACTAATCATAAACAGTTTTATCGTGCTCCATCTTGTCAAATTATTATTACAAGATATTATTTAGCTCATTATCTTTGTGAAAATCAAAAATAACAACACGCCCAACAACAACGCGCCAATCAATCTTCATCGTATCCACGTCCCCAAATTCCAGCGACCGCACTGCAACCTGTGTACCGGATCCACCCGACATCCGCACTTTAAAATGCTCGAATTAATTTATTTACACTCGGATGATTAATGCCGGTCCGGCCAAGTCAGCCGAATTATCGAGCGCGCGTTACGAGTATCCGCCAAACGAAGGATTCGCCAAAGTAAGTAATAACCTATATTATTTAAGGGAGACAACGGTACGACAAAATTAACTCCAGAGTGTAATACTTGCGCGCTTGCGTTGTAAATTTTATTTGAATCAAATCAGATTTTGTTAGACAAACTATTTCATTCGTTCAATTCATTCCAAATCTAAAGCATATCTCAAATATTTTCTACTTAAGCAATAATAATGCTGATTACCATAATTTTAATTAAAATTGGTATTTTCGATAATTTTTGTATTATCTTGGGAAATTTTATCTCCGTATAATATATTGTTTATTATTGAAATATTTCTCAATTATTAAAATATAAAAACATTGAAATTAACTTGTGAATAGAAACCTATATACGAATTATGTTCCCTATAATATAATAGAAGATGGTATCGTCACAAATTGACTTTTTCCTAATTTCCTGTATGTATACTCGTAGATTACAGAGCTACATCAAGTTTCTCCGATAACAAGAAAATGCAATCTAATGCTGACAAACTCAATCATATATTATAACTGAAAGATTAATAAAATTGAGTGTATACAGTAGTACAGTTAACATATGAGTTTGTTCAGTTACAATATCCACCAAAAACATTAAACGGTTAGTAAAGTTACACGATTCCTATGACAGTTTGAATGATTGTTTTTATGCAATTTTATACCAGAGAAATTTATTTGTAAAGCTTAACAACAGAATTAAACTAAAACTAAATGATTTTTGTTAGTACTTACACACGACATCTATACTTTCTTACTTTTTAGAAAAATTGGAGTAAAAGTAGTAGTATAAAAGTATGTGTGATGTTGTAAGAGTAATGTGTGAGAAGTATAAAAATTAAAGAGCACAAACAGCAATAAAATAGAAATACCTTTAGGTTGGTACTCACATTAGGACCTGGCAGCAATAAATTAAAAACACAAATAAAATAATTAATACATCAACAATTCCTTATCACCTAAATAATGTAACAAAGATTGCATATAAAATAGAAATTTTTCGCTTATTTATCTACCCTGCAAAGCAACGAATTTGGCATAGGACGCTTGAGAAGATAAAGTTATAATAATTAAAAAACAAAAACCAAAAACAAAAACTTTTGTGAACAATTTGGTCATTATGTTAGAATGATTGATAAATTTTTTGTCTGCAAGAATTCCGTAAATAATCAAATTTCTAATGAAATTTAACTTAAAACTATTTCTTCATTATCTAATTGTCATTAAACATTTACTACAGATATTTTATTGCCACGAATGCAGATGGAATATTCAACTTTCTCTACCAAACTTTAGAAAATTGTAATATATATTTAAAAGAATACTTGCATATCATTAAAAACTTTACCATTTTACTAAGCATGAAAGTTTGTATCTGTCGAAGTTTATTTCATTTGTTTTTAACTTTCTCAGCTAAACGAGAAATAAATTTACTTTTTAATTAAATCACTTTTTTGTAGTAAACGATTCAAGCACGTGGAAAAGCTGATAATATATATTTCCTAAATAAGTATTAAATGAAACATTCCATCATGATAATTTCACACTATGCTTGTACAAGCAAAATCTTTCGATAATCCAACACGTCGACATATGGATTATCGATTAAATGAATGAAAACAATTTTTCTGCGCCTTAATGTTTAAACCCTTAATCCTTTGGATACGGAGACGTTTTCTTTTTTGATTACATCTTTCATCTACCACACTTGCACACCTCCAAACTCTTCCTTTCCAAACAATGCGTTTGCAAACACTTCCCAACAAAATCCCCCACCCGCAAATCAACCTCTCAACCCACCACGCACAGTGAAAAGAACCACCACCACAACCATCCCACGCGGTCTCACCTCGGTCACGCGTTCGGAATTGATCGACGACGACTTTACACGCGCTGCGCGGCTGTTCCCCAGGGTGCCCAGGGGCGAGGTAACGCATGTTTGATTATAGCCGATGCATGAGGGGAAGGGAGTGCGGAAGAGAGAGAGAGAGAGAGAGCGAGGCGCGAAAATTGGGTGAAAAATAATTGGAGGACGGACAGCTGCCGCGGCAGTGGTGCTTATATGAGGCCGCTGATGTAATTTTTCAGAGTGATGTTTGGCCATTTTTTCAATGCGAACGCCGAGGATTAAATGGCTTTCAGGGTAAATTTTTTAAATTACAGAAAGTATTTGAATTAATCCGTAGACCGTAATGATTAACATTGTTGGTTGTAATTATAGATCTGATTTTTTTTTATTTAACTCGTTTGATTAGTAAAGTTAAAGTAATTTTTATGCTTATTAGTTATTTTAAAATTTCAGTGAATTAAAGAAAATATACTTAGACTGTTATCGTTATTAAATGATGTTTATCGTATTTTTTCCATTTATCATATTATAAAATGAACTAGTCTTTTTTTATGTATACTTCAAAGCTCAATAGCTAATGGAAACTCCTGCTTTTCCTTTACCGTATACAGAAAAACTAAGTAAATTTTTTCAAGAAAATTCTCAAGTTGACGAGTACCTACATCTGTATAATAAACCGCTATAAAATCTTAAATTGAAATTGAATAATTTCTACCAGCGAAAAGTTACCGATACCATTAACTAAGCCTCAAAGCCAACTGCGCCAACAAAATTTGCAATAAACACCTGCCGTTACTTCGCCCCCCGCCGGCTTTTCTCGTTAACTTTAATAACGGGAGTTTTAACGAAGAACCGCTTCTGCCGCGTATTCCTCCTTTACCCCCTCCTTCTTCTTTCTTCACTCGCCGGGACATTTTCAATTTGCGCGCTGGCGATAATAGCGTGGATTAACGGCGCATTGTTATATAGAAGCGAAATCAGTGTTGTCGAATGGGCGTGTGACAGGAATGAATTAAAAATTTCGCGAGAAGCCGTAGGGCCTAATTGAAATCTTCAATCAGGTGTTTCGAATAAACGAAGAAAAAGAGTCGAGGCGATCGAGGGGCATTGAAAGGGATAGAAGTGGTAGAGCAATCAAGGTAAGTTTTAATAACAAAAAAAAAGACAACGTTTAAGAAGTTTCTAAAGACTTTGAATTTAACTTGAGTAGTATATAAATATGGTTGCTTTGCGCAGAACAATACAAGATTTCGTGTAATTCTTATTCATAATCGCATGCAATAACTCACGAGAAGATGTTACATACAACCAATATACAAGAATTATAGTTGTCCGGAAATTTTGTGATCACGCTAAATTATTGAAATTTAGAGTCGTTGTTAATATCCACGCCGGCTTTAGATCTGTTATATTAGTTTATTGTTTACAAATTTCGAAACACAGAACATTTTTAGCCATTCAAAAAACAATCTTCATATTTAGAACACAACGTCAAGATAAATTTTTACATTTTTTTAATAATAATCCATTGAGAATTATAGATACAAATAGTAACGTTCAGAAATTAATGGTGTTGATCACAAAGTTGTTTTACCGAATAGCATAGCTATGTGATGAAGTTTCGCTAGTAAACCATCTAACTCCATCACATAACTTCACCGCCCATTGAAACAACATGATAATAAGTCGACAACCGGCTGATTAAACGAAAGCCACAAAATATAGCGAAACTATACGCGGACGTCAGTCGAGCCGACATCGCTACTACCACCATTTATAAAATGATTATCCACATAATATGCACATTATAAACACCCTACTCACCTGTTTGAACTCCTTGCGGAAGTTGTCGTTGAGCCAGGCGTAGAGGAATGGATTGTAGCAGGTACTGCTCATGGCCATGCTATGGGCCACGAAGAAGAGCACCTTGTAGTACGTCCAGTCCATCGCCGGTGGATAAAAGTCCTCGACAATGTTGACGATGTTGAGAGGCAGCCAGCTGACCCCGAATATCGCCACCATGGCTATCAGCATCCTGTTGGTCTTGCGTTTGCGTTCCCGATCCGCCTCCTCCCGTTTGCTATTCTTGCTGCCAGGTTTCATCCTGGCACGATCCTTCAGTCGCAAGGACACACAGATGTAGCAAACTGCGATGACGATGAACGGCACGACGAATTGAAGAATCGACGTGCCCATGCTGAAGAACATCCGGATATCCTCGTCAGGCCAGGCTTCCTCGCAATACCGATTATCCGCGAGGTCGGATTGTGGCTCCATGTAGAGACCATAGGGCAGGGTGAACAGTAGCGCCACGATCCAGATGCTGACGATGATCCACAGACACGTGGCGATCTGCATCCGTGGCTTGAACGGATAGAGGATCACCAGGAACCGGTCTATCGCTATCCCCGTCAGCGTGAACGTACTGATGTAGATGCTTACACCCTGGGCGTAGGGCACCAAGTGGCACAGATTGTCACCGAAGACCCAGCTGCCCAGGAACGTATACAGCGGCGTGAACGGTACCGCTAGTACGCAGAGTAGGACATCACTGACGGCTAGGTTGCAGATGAAGAGGTTCGTCACTGTTTGCATCTGACGGTTGCGCACGACGACGAAGCAGACGAGGGCGTTGCCGAAGACACCGAGGAGGAAGATCGTCGCGTAGAACAAGCCCATCACAAGCTTGAACGTCAGGTTCGAGATCGTTATGTCCTCCGCCAGTAGCACGCTACCGTTCGTGCAGTTAGGCGGCTGGCCCGTGCAGTTCAGGCTGTGGTGGGCAAATATTACCTCCTCCATTGTGGATGGGGGATTTTAGGCCGGTTGAACGGATTCTGAAACAGAAGGTGGAGAACAAAAATTGTAGCGAGATTCATTTGGGTTTTCTTCTTTAACTGTATAACCTACTCGCGAGCTTGTTCAACTCTGTAATTTACTTATACGGTCTGTTCAAGTCTCTTTTAATCTAAAATTGTCTAGATTTATATAACTTTGAAAGTACTTCTAGCAAGTCTCTGAA
>JAPYZP010008863.1:0-10490 GCA_030522985.1 Torymus sinensis
TACATGAAGAGGAAATTTAATAATCTAAGACCAGCTGCACTTAACCAAGGGAATCTTTGCTTTAGATTGTTGTATGGTTGCTGCTTAAGCGTGAAATTTTGTAAAGCTGGTAGTGCATTGAATTCAGGCCATATTGCTTCACTAGGAGTTCCTAGTAGATCAACTATTAATTCTAATTGTTGTATTTCTGATCGTCCAGGTAATAAAGGTCTGTGTCCTAAAAGTTCTCCTAAAAACCAACAATAATTTATTACAGGGATATATTTAATTCTCGTTTGTTAAAGCATATTTTCCTGTATTTACCTAAAATACATCCAGCAGCCCACATATCTACTGAAGTTGTTTGTGTTTTAGCCTGTAGAAGAAGTTCTGGAGCTCTGTACCAAAGTGTTACAACTCTTGGTGTCATTGGTTTTAATGGTAAACCAAACCACCTAGCTAAACCAAAATCTGCTATTTTCACACACCCTTTATCGGTCATGAGTAAGTTTGATACTTTTAAATCTCTATGAACTATAAAATTGTGATGGAGATATCTTAGACCCTTTAAAACTTGTAACATAATACATTTTACTTGACTTTCTGAAAATGGAGCTTGCATATTGTCAAGTAAACTAGCAAGGTCTTGTTCGCAATATTCCATAGCTAGAAATATGCTTTCTAAACTTCTCCCTACAACTACCTCTTTTAAGTGAACTATATTCTCATGTCTACAGGACAAAAGAACACTGATTTCTCTTAATCCACTAACAGGGAGGCCATCTTTTTCATGTTCCATACGTACTTTCTTTAGTGCTACTACTTTGTCACTTTTGGTATCTCTTGCTCGGTATACTATACCATATGTACCTTCACCGATACGATTAAGCTTTTCAAATTCAGAAACAAACCTACATTTCCCCAGCTAAAACAAAAAGTTGTTATGAACATGTATTAAAAGGTTTCGTTGTGTAAATACATAAACTGTAGAACATATACGTACAACATCTTGTTCTGGAATTTCCATGGGTTTGCCAGTAAGAAAAGAGGTTAAAACTCCTTTGCGAGTAATAGGAGCTGTAGGGTCAGGCCCAGCTTCAAGTGAACTTTTCTTTTCTGTGTCATTTGTTTCTCCAGTTTTTTTCCTTGAATTTTCATCGACTAAAAATGAATAAATTTTAATAATTTTAGCAACATAAACAAGTAAAAAAGAATATTAGTATATGTTTGATTAAATAAAACAATTATTGAGTGTTAAACAAGTACAGTCGCCATTAAATATTTATGTTTTTTCGAGTTGATTTCCAGCTTCTGTAAATCTTACCTTTCGTCATTTTTGTAGTTTAAAATTAGATAATTAAGTCTACAACTTCAAACTTATTTTATATATACAATTTACAAGACAGTGCTCAACATTTAACTAAATAACACCACTGTTTTTGCTTCTCGACATAACCTAACACTTTTATTGCGAGAACGCCGCGGATCGTATAAAAATTTAGGAATGGAAAATGCGCACCCGGTTAAAATCAATTTGTGCGTAACGCGCAAGCGCAGAACGAATAACTTCATGTGACCAACGTAAGAATTTAAACGGAAATATTTATGAAGATAAAAGTATTATTAAATTCTTAAATTTTAAGTATTTTTATACTAAAAGTTAATAATAAATTCTATTGCATTATTAATTATGTTTCATAAACTATTAAGAATTATAGAAAAATTTTCATTTACAAGATTCTCTACTAGAATTCTTATTATGATCCACATATATTCGAAGTGATCACCTAGCATAACTAAATGAATAGACCTAGCGTGCTACACTATAGCTCTAAAATCACTATAAACGAACACACTTCTCCCTAGATTATGGCAACATTGGATAGAATTTGGCGCGAATAAACACGTCTCTGAGCTCAGTTCTACCTTCTACGTGTAAATAAGACGCAAGAAGATGTTTCTCCACGTTAATTTTGTTATTTAATTAAATAGTTTTAATAAGGTGTATAATATTATAAATATTAAAATGTCAGCAATAGGAAGTCAAGTCATTACCGAAGAAAGTGGAAAGGTTGTAACGGAAAATATCGTCAGCGAAATGCAGTCAAAAATAATGACAGAAGCACTTGTTGCTTTACCCGAGGAAAATAATGAGGCCAGCCTTCTTGCAAAAGAAAATTTGTCCACTGACAGTGGCATTCCAATGAGTAAGAGTAGTAGTAACGTTTCGGATTCCGGCACTGAGAAGGATGAAGAAAGTGATTCTGGTCCGCAGAAACCCGTTGAAGAACATTTGATTGTCAAGAATTCAGCTACCGAGACGGAAGATCAACAATCTCAAAAACAGAATAATCTTTCTCTAGATAGCAAGTGTTCTCAAGAAAGCAAAGCTAGTAGTTCTTCCAAATCTACTTGTAAATCTAGTTCTACGTTAAAAAGCAGTCAAAGTTTTTGTAACAATGATGAAGATTCTCGTTCATCTATATCAAGTTCAACATCAACGATTAAAGCCAGTCAGAAAACAAACAATATATCAGATAATGAAAATAATTCAAGATCTAGTTTCAGTTCTGTTAATAAAACAAGTTCTCCTAAAAAGCAAAGTGATGCTGAAAGTCCATTCAAAAGAAGTCAGAGTATTAGTACTAATTTGACGGATGATGAAGATTCTCAGTCAACTATTACAAGTTCACATTCAAAATCAACAACTAAAAATAGTCAATCTGTTGACAATAGATCTGAGGATGAAAATACTTTTAAAAGAAGTCAAAGTGCCAATACTAACTTAACAGAAGATGACAATTCTCGTGTAAATGATAAATCTGATGATGAGAATAACTCAAGATCTAGTAAAAAGAGTACACCTGAAAAAGAAAATGAAAATAAAAAGCCAAAGAAATACTCTGCAATAATAGATTCAGATTCAGAATATCTGAAAATGTACAATCTTCAAAACAAAAACTGAATACAAAAAAGTCAAAAGTTAAGAATAAAATGCAATTAATTGTCAGTGATTCTGATGAAGAACCTGAGAAAGATAAAGAAAATAAATCTGGTGAGGATAATGATAGTGATAGGGAGAATAAAGACTTTAAGCCATCTCATGTAAGCATATTTTATTAATTTAATTTGAAATAAAATTATATTCTTAGCACAAATCTATAAAAAAATTTTTTTTACAGAAATCCAATAAGATAAGTAATTTAGTTGATACAGATTCTGAAAGTGATAGTGATAATGGTTCTCAAAAAGCACGTAACATTTCTTCAGGGGAAGAAGATAATACTGGAAATGCTAAAAATGAAAAAAAGAAACCTGAAAAGAAAAGAAAGGTAGAAAAAATTAGATCCTCTTTTTTATTATTTATTATTAGATTTAATGTAATGCAATTTGATTTGATTAACAGGGTTCTGCTAGGGAATCTAAAGATAAAGCAATGCAACAAATTCACAGTGAGACTCAAAGGTTAATCAGAGAATCTCATTTATCACTTCCATATCACAGGCCTAAGCAACGTACACTGGAAGAATTTTTAAATAGAAAAAAAACGACATCATCCATTCCTAAAAATTTAACATGTGCCGAAAAAGTAAAAATGTTTCCTGAATTTATTAGGTAATTATTTTGTTATAATATATTGTGGTATTTCTATTTTTTATTGGTTTATTAATTTTTTACTTTACAGTAAAGTAGTGGAAGAGAAAGAAAAAGAGGCTGAACTGTTTTATAAATCCTCTGATTCTGAAGAAGATGACAAAGATGAACCAATGGAAGTAGATCAAATAGATACTGAGAACAAAAATTCAAATGAGAATGAAACAAAAACTGAAGCAATTAATATTGCTGATACACAAAAATTATCTCAAGATCATATTCAGGAAATTCATAATAAAAGAGAAGTTCTGCAACGTCGATCAGCAGATTTTGGAGTACCAAGGAAATTGTTCATGGAAGATGCAAATGATATGGAAGAAACAGATAATGTAGAGACATCTGAAGGATGTCTTGACGAAGATGGAAACTCAGATCCTAAAATTGCAACTTTAAAAAAGAAAAATAGAGAAGTGAAAACTGGATTAAGGGAATCTAGTGTTCCTCGAAAATTATTTGGAGATGGTACTGAAGAAATGGAAGTAGATATGGATATTGATACCAATGAAAATGATAAATCTATTTCAGAGAAACAAATTGAAGATAGTACAAGACCTTCAGAAAATTCTGAGAAAGTTGTAGAACCATCTGAAAATAAGACTGTTCTAGATGATAGTACTGAAGAAATTGTTTTAAAATTACCTGAAAGTGATTTTGATATCAGCGATGATAAAAACAAAATGGATTTAAATAAAAGTAATGATGTAACCAATCAAGACAAGGATCAAGAAAGTATAATGATATCTGAAACACCTTTTATTAGTAATAAAGATCTTATAAAGACAAGTATAGTATCTGATGAATCTAAATCAATAGAAAATTCTGAAGACACATCTGATCCAATTTTAAAGTTAGCTACAGAATCCCTTAAAGAAGATGAAATTATAGATCATAATGTTTTACGAGAAGATTTTGGTCGACTTCCAGAATTAGATGATCCAGTAGAGAAACCTAGTTTGAAAAAACAAATTTTAGCTAATGCCTTAAAAACAAAACCTATAATTAAAGCCTTACCAGGTTCAGTAATCGATTTCACGAGTTCGGAGCAGATCAATGAGGGCGTGACAAAACTTCTGGAGCGATTTGCACGTCACTCAGCGGTGCACAGGCCCAGAGCTGATACGGTTTCTGAAGTTAAAGTTATACGTACTGAAGGTGTTGGCGATGACATTAAAATCATTGAAGAAATTATTCCCTTTAAGAAGGATATAATTGAGGATGATCCTAAGAAAGAGTGCAAGCCGGGCGAAAAACTACAAAAACTAAGAGAAGACTTGAAACGAAAAATTGCCATTGTGAGAAATGAAGAGTGGAGGCAAAAGGAGGAAAATGAAAATGAAGATGAAGAGATCGAAACAACAAAGGGCAAAGGTGACGATTTTTATAAAGATTTACCTGACGAAGAGGAACTACTTGATGATGAAGAAAGTGCTGAAAGTGAACCGGAGGAGGATGATATACCGATTGTTGAAAGTCGAAGAAAAAAGTGTGATTTTGGCGACGAAGAGGCTGAGGAAAGTGAGAATGAAGACGACGAAGATATTGAAGCAGTTGAAAATGATAATGATGAAGACGAAAAGGAAGAGGAGGACGAAGAGGAGGAAGAGTCGGAAGAAGAAGATGAAGATACAGAGATAGAACAAGAAGTGGAAGAAAAAGAAACTGTAAGTGATAACAAAATATATTGTTATATTTGCTGATAAAGAAAATTCTAAATTATGTATTATTTTCAGAACAAACCCAAAATACTTAAGCGTATTATACGGCCAGTAGACAATGAAGACGAATCAAGTCAGAGTAACGATGCCGAGGCAAAACTCCCGTTTCAGGACATCTCTCCCTCGGAAGCGAGCAAAGGTTCTGCCAGCGACCCGGATGATATTCCTCCTTTCCAGCCTCGTGATCGCTGCTACTCCGACTCGCGCAGTCAAGCTTGCAAAACACCGCTGTTAAAGCCCGCTAACATACTTAGCATGATTTCTCCGGTCGCGCAGCTCACTGCGTTAAATACCTCGTTGGATTCAGCGAAAAAATCGGCTTCCAAGACGACTACTTTTAATTTTGGCAATATCAACTCGAATTCGGCGGAAAATACTCCTGCTGCTGAGAACAGGTATATAAGAATGATAATACTTTTCACCTCCTTAATTTCTTCGATTTTCTTTTAATGCGATTTTTTTTCATTCTGTAGATCTCAGAGCAATTGCAATATGGAGAAGATGAACAGTCTGCAGAAGAAACTTTTCGATGATCCTCCAGAGTCGGTGCACGATTCCGAACTTCGAGAGGTCTGTTCGGGGAGATTTACCGAAACCCAGAGCTCTCAGCCACCCAGTCTCAACACGCAAAGTGATGTCACTGATTCTCAAATAATGGATATATGCTCCGGGAAGTTTGCGACTCAAGTTGGCGCAGCGCAAAATGGTGTTACTGACTCTCAGTTGATAGATATATGCTCAGGTGCGTTTGCTACACAAGCGGACGAAGCTAATAAGCCTGAATCGGAAAATTTCAAGCATCCTAGTAATACTCAAAGTGGAGTCACGGATTCTCAAATAATGGACATATGTTCGGGAAATTTCATAACTCAAACTGGAAAATTTAAAAAACATGAACCGATAAGTCCGAATTTGGCAATTACTGATGAGACGTCGCAAGACATAACGTTAACTCTCGATGATGACGAGGACTCTAAAAGTAGTCCTGCTAAGATGTCTTCAGAAACGAATAGAAGTGCCGAGTCAATGTTTAGTAGTGACTCTAAGAGTCCTGATCAGTCTGCGGCTGTTACTACAAATACTACTACTAATACTACTAATACTACTGATACTACTACTACTATTACTAAAACTAATACTGCCCCTAAAAAGAATCCCATGGATGCATGGTTACAGAAGGCGCTAAAGCCGACAGTAATACCGAATCATCCGAAAAAAGAAGAAGTTTCAGAAACTCAGTTGATGGATTTATGCTCAGGGCCTTTCGTTTCGCAATCACAAAACACAAAAGAATCCAGAAAAGATGAATTACCTCATATTCAAAACGAAACTTCACAAGACTTCAGATTTACACTTGATGATGAGACGAATGGTCCAACTAAAAAGGTAAATAAAATAACAATAGAAATTATAAAATAATTTTATTATTAATTATTATTTGTAATTATAATTTAATTTATCATTTTTTAAGTCCCCGCAAAAACAGAAAACAAAAGAATCCAAAACGTGTTTAAATCAGGAAGCTGCTAAAGAAGAATCTAAACTAGCCTCGTCAAATTTACGAATAACTTTCTCTTCTTCCGACGAAGAGGAAGATGGAAAGGCGAAATCTGCGCGACCGAAGAAAAAGGTTTTGAAAAAGAAAAAAGTCCAAAAACTCAATTTATCGGACGACGAGGACGATAATTCCAAAGAATTCTCCGATGAGGAAGAAAGCGAGATTGAAGAGGAGGAAGACGAAGAGAAATTCATCGATTACGACTCTGAGGAGAACGAAGTCGTGGTAGTGCCGAAAAAAGAAATTAAAAAAGTGGCAGCCAAGTATCTCGAAAACGAGGCGGAATTAAGCGAGAGCGATTGGGACTCGGCGGACGAAGACGAGCAGGATCTGGACAAATTAGAGTACGAGGAAGCTGACGCTGAAGATATCGACCAGGATAAAATGAAGGATCAGTTGGATAAAATTCATATGAAGCAGCTAATGGATGACGATCAGAGGGACGTGAGGATGCTCCAAGAGATCCTCTTCGATGACGGAGATTTACATTCCGAAGGCGCTGGTCGCGAGAGAAGGTTTAAGTGGAAAAATATTGGTAGGTAGATTTATTGAGGATTTGATATATTATTGTACAATAAAAATTGTACAATTTTTATTTTATTTTTTGAAAAAATTCTTTCACTATAATTCGGAAAATACTGTAACATAACGTTCCGTGTGTATAGTTTTATTTATTTTGCGATGTTTTTTTTTCTGAAAATTATTAGTAAAATATTTTTTTACAAAAAAATATTGATGGAAATACCATACGTTCAAAGCCTAATATTTATTGTAGAGTAAAAAATACAAAACGTAAAATGCTGATATCGGGTATTGGGATTACAGAGTGTCTATAGAAATGTATTGTATTTTTAGACGATATGGGAGACGATGAATTGAAACCTAGGACGGCGGATGATAGCGATATAATTGATGAGGAAGTTGACACTTCGCTTGAGCTCCAAATGCGAAAGATGAGATACGAGCAGCAGAAATTCCTTGAAGAAAAAGAGGTAAAATTTAATTTATTTGATGAAAACAATGATTCTCTACGAAATAAAGATGATATGGTAATAGCTAAAGTATGGTAATTATTTAATAACAACAAATAACTGCTATTGTTACAGAAAACTATACAGACAGAAATTGATCACGATTTTGATGATGGAAAGTTTCTTAAAGGACTAAAAGTTGTAAGTGTACGTTCCACAAGTAAGACGTCAGCAAACGAACAGAAAATAGTTAAAAGTAATTCTGTAGGCGTTAACAGTATTACAGTTACAAATAATTTAACTGCGAAGAAAACATTTATGAGCTCAAAAAGCTTGTCATTTGTAAGTAACTAACACACGCAAAAAAATGTATCCACCATTTAATATGATATTTACATTTTATCGATTGCTTTTTAATTCAGGGCAATATGAAGGGTTCATTTTTGGCAAGAGGAGATGCAACGTTAGTTAGGATAGCACAAAACTTGCCAGAAACGAGTAAAGGTTCGTTCAAAGGAGCACGCAAAGGGAAATTCGTTTTTGCACACTTGAGCCCGTCAGTGTCGAAAGAGCCCCAAGTGGATTCGGAGCAAGAAAATGACAATACACCGGCTAAGGAAAAAAATGAGGTAGGATAAAATTTTATAAGGTATTAAAAGAATTATTTGAAAACATAAACATAATATTGATTTTGTTTTACAGAGAAAAAGAAAAATGTTTTCAAGCCAGAACTCTCAGACGCCGAGGACTACGAAAAAAGCAAAGGTCGAAGACCGGACAGCAGGCAAAAAATTATTTTAGTCTTTCAGTTGCGAAGTTAGTATTAAATATATTAATATAAGTATATCTAGAATAGTTCAATACATTTGTAAATAATCGCCGAATCGTTAACTTTTATACGCATATGACTAATTGTACAAAGACCCTAAAAGGATTGTTGAAATATTTTTAATTATATACTTCGTGTCGACTGACCATATTGTCAATGATCTCATTGTTTAACGTCCTAAGTCCTCACTTCCTTTCATCATTTATGCACCTTGCACTAAGAACAGCAGCTTCCCTTTTGATTCATCGAATAACAAAGAATAAAACAATCTATAAACATAAATATAAATATATATTTTAGCATTGCACAAACAAAAGCTTACAACTTTTGCCACGCACCGCAACATGACTACAATAAACAGGCTATTGGAACAACAAAATTCCTAAAAAAAAGTATAAAGATTAATTTAAATACCTCAAATGTTACAAAAAATTTTCTCAAAATTACCATATTGTATTGTAAAGCTATACCACAGATTGTAAAAGCCCAAAATATTATTGCACTTTACATAAAATTTTACTGGATAATATACAAAAAAATTTGTTATACCGCATTGGAAGATTTCCTAGAAAGTATGATAATTTTTTTGAGTTTTTACAATCCGTGCTATACCTTTACGCAAGCAATTTTTGCCAAACACTGTGTGATTTTTACGAAACTGTTCCCCGCGCGTACCATTGTCAACAATAAAAGCCGAAATTTTCAAAATAATTCCACAAACAATTCTTTCCCCGCAAGCTCTCAAGTTTGGCGCATCCGCGCATGCAAATTTCCTTACTGGTGGTAATCGAATACCTGTCCTGCGCGCCGCAGCCATACCGCCTATATAATCGTGCGAGAGAGCCGCGAGCGCCGTAGGAATGACATCCACGCTTGCCCTGTCCCCGGCGAAATCCATACATAACACACACTCACGCACACATACGACGTCGGTATTGGAAAACAGAGAGAGGGAGAGCCAGATAGAGTAGACACGAATAGCCATCGCGTTGCAGAGCGGCGGCCGATGTTTAATGTAATTCTATCCAATAATGCACATCCTGGCCTTCGGCGAGGCTCACGGCGCGCGGCGGCCCAGAGCTCTTCCATCGTTGCCGCCGCTGCCGTCGTCGCGTGCCCACATGCACTCGACAAACAAATTCTAAAGGTAGGGCTCGCTCTCTGTATGTCACATTATGTGAGATGTGTGCGATGATGGGGACACGAGTGCGTGTGTATTGCGCTTAGGATATGCGCGGTTCGCCGTCTGTGCGCCCTCACGATTTTAAAGTGGGTCAAGCTGTGTGGTGTATGGGTGTGCTTGGATTAGCGGATAGCTCGTGAATATTAATGGTAGATTACTATGCGCGGCTCTTTCTTTATGTAGGCGAAGAGCCAGGGTGACGTTAAGAGTTGATCCGTAAATAAACTATATATAATATTTTCAATGATTTTACCATTTACCTTTAGTAAACTGCGTGTTAGATTTACTGTAATACATATATAAATATTGATACTTTGAGGTTTATATTATACGTAAAAAAATGGGCGATGGCATTAAAATGTTACAAATTCGTTCATATTTAATCACTGTTGATCAAATATCTTTCCAAAAACTCATTGTCATATGGGATCATATTTTTCAGTACCAACCATACCCCGTTGATCAACCATAAACCACCGAAAAGCCCGCGCTTATCCTCCCACCACCCAATCTCGCGCTTGCACGCAATAAAACTCGTCAAATCCCAAGATTTTTACGAAGCAACGAGGCTATAAGACACGGCAACAGAGAATCCTTGAGC
>JAPYZP010008877.1:0-10025 GCA_030522985.1 Torymus sinensis
TAATGTGTGGTCTATAGAACAAGAAAAAACTTATGGCAGAGGTGTGCCTCAACATTTTTTTTTCGTCGTTTTTGTGACCGGATAAGACGACATTTTCGGGGGAATTGCACATATATGTATAGTCTTAACAGTTATTTAAAAATTAAGATTTTTCAAGTTTTAAGAGAAAAGAGAAATAGACGATTGCTAAATCGACCGAAAAGTAAAAGAAATAAATTTTGAGCCAGTTTCGTGGATTTTGTTACTTCAGACGATAGATGCATTCAAAGTAACAGATACTACGCGTATCAATGATACATAATAATCAAAAATTTCAAACAATTTTAAAAAATTCAAAAGTTTGTAACGAAAATAAGAAAAGGATATGTATTATATAATTCAAATTACTATTTATTATGAATAAATAACATTATTAATTCATACAGCAAATTTTATTTATCTTCAAACATACAATACACAAATCAATTTGCACGCGGAAACTCGCTATTAACTATACTTTTGGAGTAATAACTTTTTCACATTGTCTCCTGCACGCGGTCTAGGCAAATAGGACTACAACTCAGGCTAAAGTATAACAGTTTCACGCAGTATACGCTTATTCTAAGATAATAGAAACCAGAAAGTACTAGGTGACAATTTATAGACACGAGATAAATTATACGGTGATATTTCAACAAATTAGAAGTCTGTCATTTATCACTTAATGTATTATTTCGAAATCCTCACATTACTGTTTATAGTTTCAACTTACATAAAAAAAATCCTCATGTGTGTCAGACATTTTACATATAACACTTATCATAAGAAATACAAACATATTATTTATATTATCAACAACTCTTATTATAGTAGGTTAAGATTTAGGCTATAGTTTACGGTGTCACTCGAAGTATAATAGTTACACGCAGTCTAAGCTCATTTAAGATAATAGAAACCAGAAAACACGTAGCGACAATTTACACACTCGAAAAAAATTATACGATAATATTTCAATAAATTGGAATTCGGTCATTTAGCACTTAATGTATTATTATATATTTCGGAACACTCTCATAATATGTGTCATACATTTTATGTAACATTTATCATAAGAAATACAAACGTATCATTTATATTATCATTAACTCTTATTAATAGACACTTTACAGCATAAATAATATAACAATAATATACAAACATTATATTTTCAAAGATTGTTTTAATTTAAAAAGAAATTTTTGTAAAATATACCGTTATATGATGATAAGTGAAACCTGAAAGTAGTATATCAATTGTATTTTAGTCATCTAGATATAGATTAGAGTTATTTGAATTTGTACTTGGATTTGTAATCGACAAGACTATTTGATACAATATTCATTCCAAATGTTAATTCTCGTTTTAGAATTCAAAAAAGTGAAATTCCTTGTAAACATAAAGTAAACTTTTTACATAAACTATCGAGTTTTATAATGAGGAGTATTGAAAGATTGTGTAAATTAGCTTGTAAAATAATGACATTGAGATTTATTCGTACCATGGCATAGATACATTCATATCATTATAGGTTTATATTATAATTGGCTATAATTCGAAAATAGTTCTACAATTAGGCTTTCCGAATTTGAAATATATTATTATATTTATGTGTTACATACGTGAGAATTAAATAATGAAGTGCGAAAAAATAAGTGACGTGCGGGACTTAACTCACGGATTGTAGTCTCGCATTCAACCACAGAGATAACGTCGCGATGCCATGACGAGTGTATCGCAAGCTAGTTGTTCTTTTGTGAAGTTGGCGCGCTCTCGTGTATCCAAACGTTGACAGAAACCTCCGTGGTATATGATTTGAAATGAGTCTAATTTTTCAAAAAAATAATAATTTTTTTTTGTATATTTGAAATCATGAATTCTACTACGGCACAAAATTGGGGTATGTGTTGGATCGTACTGGACTTTTTAAAAATTTTAATGGATATTTCCACTCTTTATATATAATAACAACACCAACAATGGGTAGCAAGTTCGATCTTTGCCACATTAAAAATCTGGAAAGATATTCTTATAATAGTAGGAAAAATATAAAGTCTGCATCAAATAGTAACTTATTTAAAATTGATAATAAATTTGTTAAATATAATAGTTGAATGATTATTTTTTGTACTTGTAAGCTATTTCACACATAAAAGCTAATAATGCTGTTAAGTAACCAAAAGTAAAAAGCAATATTATTTTATCAGCCGATAATATGTAATCATTCTGATTTGTTTCTTTATTACTATCCGATTTCGAGGTATGATGGGTTAAAGAAAAACCTGTATAATCCAATGAAAATTTTCTTATAGTCTCAGACTCTAAATAAGAGAGTATACCAGCGCCGTAGAGATATGTAAAAATGTTGTTAAATGACGCAACATAAGGTGAAGTTTTTGACACTACCATCGAACACCAACCACCATAAAGTGGTTCGTTTATAAAAGTTATAATCCAGTTTTTTGATCTATCAGAATAACTTTCAGCAACTAATTTCCCAAATAAATCAGTTGTTACGCAAGCTTCAATATCGTCATTGCCATTAACTAATTTTACAGCGCATTCATAAGTTTCGGAATTCCAATTGTAATTCTCAACTGTTTTCGAAATAGATACTAAGTACTGCGATATCGAATCATTACTTTCCGAAAGCTCTGATTTAGTTTTGTTTGACATCCATGGGATTATTCCTAAGTCAATGATATCTTGCAATGTATTTATTTCTTCAAATGAATCTAAGTGCAAATTTGTACGAAAACAATTTTGTGAAAAATTGTTAATAAAAAAGAATGATGTTAAGGCAATCGTTATAAACAGCATCTGATAAACAAGGGCAATCTGATTGCCATTAATATTAATATTAATTAATTAAATTTATAAGACTGTAAGACCGATGGAAAAATTCTTATCAATGAATAGTATAATTTGCAATATGTAAAAAATATTCCAATTACTACTCGTGGTAAGTAGTACCCATATAATAGAAAAAACTATAGATAAAATTACAATAATAATTACCACGATTAAAAAATCATTCGAGTAATTCGGTTTAGAATATTTGTATTGCTTTACAATTAAATGGTAAGCAGATGGATATAAAACATCACTTCTTGCTTGATTTCCTTTATCAAGATTCTCTAGTCTTTTGTGATAGTAAAAATCTACAGCAAAATCGATAAGACCTTGATTTACTGCATCGTTGCTATTTAAAAGAAGCAGATTGGAATTTCTAATACTTAAATTTTCTACATCAATTGTTTTGACATTTATTGAAAAATTAAGTTTTTTTGATAATATATTAGTAATCGAATAATCAACTCCGTAGAATGCATCCCAGATGTTCTTTCCAAAATAATCTTTGCGCACTAAAACTTGAGGGAACCAATCCATCAATCCTACATCTAGACTTGACCCATATAGGTTTTTTGATTTCTCAGGAAATAAATTCATGTTGGAGGTGAAATTATATTTGTTATAAATATTATTAAAAGGATTATATTCATGTACGATAAGGTTTGTACTGTTGTCTTGATATTGCACTAATAATTTTTCTCTATCGTCAATCTTGAAAATTTCAATCACTGTGATATCAAGAAATTTGTTTTCCCAAGCAAATTTGAAAAATTCTAAAACGTATGAGCCATTGCTTGTACTTGTACTGAGACAAACAATTAAACACTTGGGTCTTGGTGATTTTGGTAGGAACCGTATAAAAAATTTTATAATTTTAATCAAATATTTTCTTATACGATTTCTTTTAGATACGTCTATAAAAACAATTCGCATAGTAAATTTTGCATACTGATTAAATGTAGAATTTTGAAAATATGACGATTCATTTACATTAACTAAATCTTTTACTTTGTCTATTTCTATTAAATAAGATGGAATTTGTTTGTTAATTTGTTCAATTAATTTCATTAATTGAAATGATAATTTATGTGATGATTTGGTAACTAGAATTAAATTATCTGGTTTCATATTCGTAATTATGTTGTTAATGAATATATTACTGATATCAGTTTCATTATACGTATTACTTACTGCATATTTTATAATTATATGCCATATCATCAATAAAATTGAAATCATCGTGTGATTTTAAATCGTATTACACTCTATCGTACTTATTTTAGAATTCTGTCACATATTTTCACTGTTTTCAAGTAGGTGTTTGCAGTGATTACTACATACTAGTAGCAACATATTTAACGTTGTTTAGAAAAAATGAAACCATGGTAACAAATAAACTAACATAAGTCTCATTTTTTTTAACGACAGTGATATAAGGTAAAATACATTATAATTTTGTTCAGTTAAACTCAGTTTCGATTTTTAAATTTATCTATTTTTAACATTTTATGTTTTTTCGCAATTGCAAACCTTAATCTTTTTTTGCTTTTATATTTATAAATTATTTCGCATATGAAAATAAAAAATCCTGTCAAATAACCAGCAGTAAAAAATATTAAAATTTTGTTGACTGATAAAAGAAGCTTGTTAGGTTGATTAACATTTTCTGATCGTAATAGTTCGTTCTTGAACGAAAATTCTTTATTTTCGGTAATAAAGCGTTTTATAGTCTGTGATTGTAAATAGGAGATTATGCCTGAATCTACAATGCGACCAAAAAGTTTGTTAAATGTTGTAACATATGGGGAGGTTTTTGAGATTAACATAGAATACCAACCGTAGGCCAAAGGTTGATTTACAAAACTTACGATCCAATTTTTAGATTTATCTGAATAGCTGTCGGCAACCAACCTCCCTAAAGCATTACCAGTTGAACAAGCTTCGGTACTGTTGGAATATTTAATTAATTTAATGATACAATTAAAAACTGCTGTATTCCAATTATCATTTTCCAGTGGTATTGAAATAGACATCAAATTTTGTAATATTGTATCGTTTTCTAAGTTGTACACTTCCATCATTTGTTTAGGTATATACGGGTGTATTTTTAATTTAATCACATCCTCCAAAGTACTAATTGTTTGAAATGAGTTTAAATTCAAATTCAAGCGAAAACATCTTTGTGAAAAATCAGATATAAAAATAACTGATATCAAAAATAATGTTATAAATATCACTTTTTGTGAATCTTTGCTTGCAATAATAGGCGTAGTAATTCCTATTAAAATTTTAAATATATAGAAAAAATTCCAATTGCTTTTATCGAAGTCTGTTATCCATACATAAACCCAAAATAATATTGCAATATTTATCGTTGCAATTATTAGAATGAAATTGTTATAAAAACTTTCAGTTTTAGATATTTTATATTGTTTTACGATTAAATTAGTACTTGAAGGATATAGAAACCGACTAACTTCACATATTCTTAAAAATGAAGTATTTCTTATGAAATAATAATCGACAGTGAAATCGATCAGACCTTCAGTAACTGCATCTCTACTGTTTATAAAAGTTATATTAAAACGTCTAACATCCATTCTATCTATATCGGAAGCAATAACATTTATAGAAAAGTTTAATTTTTTCGATAATATATCAGTAATTGAATAATCAACACCATACATTGCGTTCCAAATTGTATTTTCTGTAAAATTTGGGCGCCTCAAAACTTGTGGAAACCAATCTGTAACTCCTACTTTCAATGAAAACTTGAACAAATTTGTAGATTTTTCAGGAAATAAGTCAGTATTATAACTCAAATATTCTATTTTATATATTTCATTGAATGGATTGTACTGATGTGCTATAACGTTTGTATCGTTAATGTTACGTAGTACATATAAACTTTTATGTGCATCGATTTCAATAAATTCAATAACAGTGATGTCAAGAAATTTATTTTTCCATGCAAATTGAAAAAAATTCAGAAAAGATGAGTTGCTATTTTTATTTGCCAAGATGATTAAACATTTTGGTCTTGCATTCGGGGTGAAGTCATTTAAAAATTCTATGAATTCAATAAGATCTTTTGTAATATTTCTACGAAAATGTCCGTCTAAAAAAAGAATTCGCATAGTAAATCTTGCGTACCAGTTTTCCAGTAAGTGATTATTGAATGGTAATTGCTGTCCGTTCGCTGAATTTTTAAAATCCTCTATATTTACTATAAATGATGCATATTGGTGAAGAATTGGTCATATAAATGCTGTTGAAGAAAAAAATAATTCTCGCGAAGATTTTATAAATAAACTTAATTGATATGGCTGAATGTTTTGCATGACCTTTGCAACTATTTCATTATGAAAATTATCACTTTCTGTGGGTTGAATATTTGTTACACATATACTGTATATAACGTATAAAGCATAAATCATTTTATTATTTGTTGTCGACTTGACCATGCACCGTATTTTCTTAAGTACTTATATTTTATTTAATAAAATAATTATTAAAAATCCATTATTTTTATTAATTATATCATATTGAGAATATTATCAAATTATACACAAATACAATATTACAAATACAAACATTCTACGTAATAAAATTCGTCTAGCTATGTATTGTTACATTGAATTCTAATGTTCAACTGTTGAAATGCTGTGTATTAGTCACCAAATTACTAAAGACGTTTAACATGTCGAATATTTGTTAAAAATCGAAAGCAATGTCAAGACTATTATGTAGACACGACGTGCATAATTCTAATTTCAAATATTCAGCTAATACTTCCAATTCTTTTTCTTTTTCCATGCACTCAATAATATTTAATTATGAAGTTCACAATTGAATTACACATATTTGTCAAAGAAGAAATTGAAATTTTTTTTTTCCTACTCAAGAACCGAGGCGTAGGCGACTGCACATAATATCGCACAGATGCGTTCGTAAATACGGCGCGGGCGGGCAAGTCGCGTTATCGCATGGATCCCCCTAATGACAATAACAATGCACGCAGTCAGCGATAGCTCGCGCGCGTGAAAAGGATTAGCGCGAGATTGCGTCGACGCACAAAAAAAAAAACGGACGAAGGGACGCGACGTCGTGGGATTCGAGTCGCCGTTATCTTTTGGATTCTTTGTTCGAATCTTATAACAAGGTAGAGGAGAGTTGCCGATTTTTGCGCCAAAGTTTTTTTTTTTGATTAGCTGGTGTGATAATTTGGGAAATTCGTTAGCATGAGCGAGAGCGTGTGATGTCCTTTTCAATGTTAAAGATCTCATTATACGATGAAAAATTTTTACCTCGGAAAATAAATTTTCACAAATGCGTATTATGTTTCAGTAGTTTATTGATTTTCTAGTTATTTGTTACGTACAACCTATTTTCGTAGCACGCTTACTTCAATTTCTTCTAATCAATATGTCCTATTTTCACGCCTTTTCTTTACTAAAGTGTACAGGAACAATAAAAATATTACAATCATAACATTTTACGAATGAAATTTATTTATGGTTCTGAAAATAAAATTAGTATTTTAAAATGTTTGATTACCAAACAATATTCCTCCAATTTTATTGGAGGATATCGATCAATTAATTTCTCTTACAATTCGATAACTTTTATAAAATTATTGAAAGTCCATTAAAGTCTAATAACTACTTCGACATCATAAAATGTAGTTTTCAGACACGCCTGTTATTATACTACAGCGTTATATGCACATTGTTATTCCAAACATAAAAGGGCAAAAGAAGTTAGGAGAGAAGTATATTGCGAACGCTATCTTCATATGGGCAAAAATGTAGGTGGTCCCTGGCACGATTTTAAATTGAAATTTTATGCGTCAGGTGCGTAACTGAGCGAATGACTCTTGGGGCGCCAAAATTGCGGTCCTGTTGTTTTTGTCACTAACTCTTCATTTTTTTTTAATCATCTTCTCTTCTTCTCTTCTCGGTTCCCACCTGTTATTTCACATTCCCTGTAAAAGATATAGCTAATTCAAGTTGTAATATGTAGTTACAAGTTGAAGTCATGAAAACTACTTTCAAACTACATTTGATTTTTATGAAATTTGTTAATAGATGATAGTTAAATTTTTTTTTAAACTATATATATGTCACTCCAATCTGACTATTATCAAGTATTTACAATCAATTAATTTAAGCAGAAGAATAGTTGACAAAAAGGAAAAAGCCATGACCCGAAAAGAACGAAGTGTGAAGCATCGTTCACTGGAAAAAGAAACATGCACACACCCTGTAATTGGCTGCGTGTCGTTCGCGGTAATGCCACCTCGTAATTAGCATTCGTACGCGTCTTCTGGAGAACAGCGCGGAGAATTTCCGGCGCGCACTACAACGCGCAAGTCCGCGTGGACTTTACGACGGCTCTTTTTGGTGATTTTCGACAATTTCGGCGCGACGAATTCCTTTACGATGTCGGATTCGAGCTTTTTTTGCAGTCTCGGTAGATGTAAGAGGCGCTTAAGGTTGTATAGTTTTACTTATTTAAAATTTTAATTTGGTAGGTGTTTGTAAGATAAAAGTACTTGGCGAAAGTACGAAATCTTCTGCTTAATTAAACGAATAATCTGAAGGGAACCAAAACATATAATTTTTTACATAATATTTAGTTATGTTAAAATTAAAACAAAAAGAAAATATCGGGATTGTTGGTAATTTTATGGAAAAAGTATCAATTATACAAGTGTATTTAATTTGTACGTTCAGTAGAATATAAAATGTAATTTTTGCTCAAAGAAAATCCAATACACGCGATATTTCAAATTATACGAGCCAATTAAACATCCATATAAATATGGTCTTTATGCTCGATTCCCTTTGAAAGTAAACGCTCCAAAAATATTTCTTACCTTTAGCGACTCTTAAAAATTCTTTTTCTTTTCGCATATACGATACCGTCCCATATACGAATTCTCCACAAAACTCGAAACCTCCGGCTGAAAAATACAGCCCTTGCTTACGCAACGGCGATCTTCATAATAAAACCATCGAAACCCAACCCTTTAAAGCGAAAAAAACTTACATTTCGCGAAATAAATAACGACGAGCCTGCAGGTATCTTCGAGTCCTATTTCTCAGAGCATTCGTGCCACACACACGCGCGTGCGCCTCCTCATTCAAATCGAACCCGACGGTGGATCCACTCCCGCGCGCAGTCTAATTAGCGCAATTAATACGATAAACAACTTGATTAATTCGCGCGGCCGGGCCCATCGATCAGCCGCCGCGTGGGTGTGTAGAGCGAGAGTAAGTATGTATTCTCGTACACGCACACGTGTATACACACACGCGGAAGCGACTCTGCGAGAGCTGGTTTATCTCTGAGAAGTAAGGAGGAAGAGATATTATTTAGGTAATACGCGAAGGTTTTGAGGATATTTCGGTGATAAAGTGCGCCGCTGATAAAAGCGTATCGCCGGGGTGATCACTTACACGGAGTTTTGAGAAAAGCCTGCGTATATATATAAATGTGTCTCCGGGGGAGAGCAACGGTACAGAGATACCCGCCGACGCAGCCAGCGATAAATTAATATTTATCAAATTAAAACGTACAAATTTCGCGAGTATATATGTATACGCCTTCGATAACCGTAACGGCCGTCGTAACTTTCATTAAAAGTCAATACATCCTCGAACGCGCAAAAGGAAGAAGAGAAGGCAGAAGAAAAATTAAAAGTCCCGCGGTATCCCCGTATTCCCGAAGTTAATTAAATTCATCGCCGCGCGCGATTTGCATAATAATACAGCCGCGAAATAAAGTTCGTAAATTCGAGATTATGCAGAGCGTAATGGCAATGATTTCGCCTGTATTATACATACACGCATCATACGCGGAGATGAGCGAAAAAGGCAGGCGGATAATGATTGCGAGGCTAGGCTAAAATATTCCCGTCGGATGAGTTTATTTTGATGAATTTCAGGGGGGAGAGGAGAGCTGCCCCGGGCGTACATACGGGCCCGTATTGGTCACGCCGTGTACCTGGCCCGCCCGCGTGTCTTATATACGTCGAGGAGAAGTTTCCCAGCGTGTTATTATGAAAATTGGGTTTTTTTAATTTTTGGCGGTTCGCAGTGAAGGTGCATAGAAATGCATGGATTCAGATTGTAAGTTCCAAAATAACATACCTG
>JAPYZP010008883.1:0-14324 GCA_030522985.1 Torymus sinensis
CGTTACTCTCGACTTCCTCTGGCGTGCCTCTGCATAGACGATTAAGGCCGAACTACCAGATACTTGAGGACCCGCTGCAGGACTCCAGCGTCACGAGCCACCAACTCAAGATCCCACAAAACCTAATTGTAAGTTTACGCTGAAAAGCTTCGTTGCAGTATTGCATCAAAAGCGTAACTTTAGAATATAACTACTTAAATATAACTTAATTATAATTACACCGAAAAGCTTCGTTGCAGTATTGCATCAAACGCGTAATTATAAAAACATATATTATTTGTATTTAGTTCAGTTATTTGTACGCTAAAAGCTTCGGTGCAGCATTGCACTAACGCGTAATAAATAATGACTATATATAAATACATTCAACTTCTTATATCTTAAATCCTAGACAGTGGGAGCTCTCAAGCGAGGCTAACTCCCAGGAAAAATAACCTCTACATTTAAGCACACCCAAATCTGGGCGCAACAAGTGTATACCCGCCGAAGCAACAAAAACAAATGTCATGAACACATCCAAAGTCACGGTCGAAAATTCCATGCAAAAACCGGTGACAATTTGTCTAGATTAGACGCCGAAATGTTGGATATTCTTCACTCGAAAAAGGTGAAGAATTTTCACGAAAAATGTCAAAATTACTTACAAGTTTTGCAACGTTATCTTTTCTTTTGTGAAAGCGAGCGCTGCAGCAGCAGCGATGCACAATGAGAAATCGACGAAATTGACGAGACAATAGCTCCACTCACCGAAGAAGCCATTATCGTTGGCGTGCCCAAAGCGTATCACCGCAACGGAGGGCTCTTGTTGCCTCATTGGACAACAGTAGCACCCGAACGTCTCAAGAGGAGCAATGCCGGCACAGTGAGTATAGATAGCCGCACGGTAGAGCGTTCAAATATTATATAATTACGGAACGATGTTGTTGGAAGGAGAAAAAATTACGAGGAGGAAGCACCAGTTGGACGCATGGAGTTTTCTAAATTTGCTAAAACTTCCGATACTCCGACGAATTTAATAGGAAACAGCGAAGTTTTAAAAATTGGTAAAGTACTCACAGCACCTTTGAATAAGGCCAAACGACGGCTGAACAAAGAAGACACTGAGTCCTCACCCGTGCTGAACGAGAAGACGAAAGGCTCAACAAGTTAAAAAAAAGTGGTTACGATTCGAAATATAAAACGCGTATGCGCAGATACGCGTACACACGCGGGCTTGCGCTGAGACATGACGTACGAGAAACAATATTACGATATTTCGCACGAGGCAGGCTAGGCGGGGGCAAGAAATCTCTTACGTGTAAATACAAAGCGAGGTAACTCCAACAATGAAAAAGAGAAAGCCAGAATCTACGCATGGCCCAGTAACCAAGATGCTTATAAACTCCACCATCCTATAAAGAGAAAATTTCCGAGACTGCGCTATAACGTTACCAACGTGGATGACTTATGGGAGTGTGATTTACTACAGATGACGTCAATAAAAAATTACAAGGACGGTTTTTGCTATATACTTGTTGTTGTGGGTATGCTCAGCAAGTATGCTTGGATCGAATCATTGCACGATAAAACAGCGCGCAACGTTGCCAACGGACTCGAAGAGATCCTTGAGCGAGAAAAACCACGGCTACCAGTGTGTTTACAATCCGATCATGGCAAAGAATTTATCGGTACGGCTTTTCAAAGTTTTCTAAAACAATATGACATACAATTTAGAGTAGCGCGAAATCCCGATATCAAAGCGGTCTAGAGACTCAACAGAACACTACGAGAGCGTTTGTGGCGCTGTTTCTCGCACAAAATATAAAAAAATATGTCGACGTTGTACAAAAAATTATATACGCTTACAACCACACGTGGCACAGTGGAGAAAAAATGAAATTGTCTGCGGTCAATCTGTACAACGCTGCAATAGCCCGTGAAAATTTTGCAAAAGTGTGCTCTTCGATAAAGCACTGTGCAGAGAAATGGCCGCAAGAGGACGCACGATGCTATGCCTAAATGCAAGGTGGGTGACTTTGTTAGAATCAGTCGAACTAAAAATACCTTCGAGCGAGGTTATGAAAAAAATTTCAGTGAGGAAGTATTCAAGATAAGAAGGGTATCGCGATGACAGAATCTTTACACGTACGTTTTCGAAGACTTAAACGAAGAAATTATCGATGGATTTTTTACACGGAAGAACTTGTGTTGGTTGCCGAGAACGGATCACAAAAGATCAAAGATGTGTGGAGAGCATAGTTCGTACGTGTGGAGAGCATAGTTCGTACAAGTGGAGAGCATAGTTCGTACGCGTGGACGAGGGGCAAAAAAGCAAGTACTAGTCAAGTGGTTAGGATACCCTGAGAAATTCAACTCTTGCATAAAGGCAAGCGATCTCGATAGTATCTAAAAAAAATGGAAAGCCAAGATGAATTTTACATGGTGTTACCGAGTAACAGCAGTATGATGTAATCCAGTGATAATACCACTACTTGCCTCACGACGCATTTACAGCGGGAAATTAAGTTGCACGGTGAATGGCTCTTAGGTCTAGCGGAAATTTACATGCCTTGTACTATTAACCACGTATAAAATACTGAAGCTTTCCTTCCTACGGCAGCGGAGGTAAAGTAGTAAGCAGAGACGTTTGCCACTTACCCGACGGTATTTATAAAACTATAGAACAGCTAGCTGGCGAGATAAATAGATCAAACGATGTAAGTTAACATCAAGTACTGGAACCGATGAAAAACCACCAAGGATATTACGCCATAAAGCAAAAATGCCATTGTGAATAGATTCGCGTGACGGAATTCAATGATAAAATTTGTCGTACTTTTGGTTTTGAAAATCCCGTGATGAAAGGAATATTTACGAGTGTCAAGAGGGCGTGAGAGACATTGCTAGTATTAGACATGCTTCAATGTCTGACGGTATTTCCTGATCAAATGTACATTTACACGGACATTTGCGAACCATACACAGTCAGTGACACTCAAGCAGCTCCCCTACGTATAGTTTTAGTCACAGATCCAAATTACAAATTCGGCTGTGAATACGTGCAGCGTATTGCTACGATACATTACATTCCGTTAGGCTATCATAATTTCCACAATATAGTCATAGATATAAGAGATCATCATGGCCGATACCCGGTCATTTTCTCGAATCGAATGTCCCGAATACGGAAATCCCGAATACCGATATTACTGAAAATCATAAATCCCGAATCTTATTTTCCGAATACAATTTTCACGAATGCTATTGTTCCCGAATAATTATATATAGTCATTAGTAACCAAACCACAATTTATTAAAAATTACAACACAATATTGTGAACCATGGTACGCAAATATTCGTCAACAGTGCTGTTGTCTTTGTATGAAGCATAGTTTTTGACAATGTACTGAATTCTCTGCTGGACACTTAGCCATTTTTTTCTGCGCAGCTTTAACAGTTCTTCCTAAACTTAATTCGGAAATCATAATTTTGACGTCAGCCTGTTCTTTTTGTTGTTCGGTGAGAGCAGAGTAAAGGTCGGAGTGGTGTTGGCCAAAGAGAAGCCTGAACCGATTCTGCCAACCTTCGCTAACATTGTTTCTTTTGTGTGTACCCGAGAGAGCAGCTTCGTATTGATTCCAATGCTTTGGTGGAAATCTTGGTGGTACAGCCTTTCTCCTGCCTCTTCATGGACGACCAGTTACATAAAACTCTTTGAAATAATCGTAAATAGATAAAAGATTCTCGGGCACATCATCTTCGAGCTCGTGAAAGACATCTGGGAGATCATCTTCAGGAATGTAAGCCAATGACAAGATTGTGCGCGCCCTGCGCTCCCGCCGAATGATGATGATGTTGTGGGAGTCCAGGAAAGGAGAGCGGAGAGGCGCAACAAATAATGCGTGACACAGCCAAATACAAAAGTGCAAAAGGTTCTGTTTATTGCGAGTGGCTTATATTAATTACAGCGCAGGGCACCTTGCGCGTGCCTGCGTGAAAGACTTTGGTCACGGCGAATTCTTCAGTCGCCAGAGCTGTGGCGAGAGGTCTGTGCGGTTGAGACGGAGCTTGGCTAAAGCGTGGTGTCTCGAGAGCGGCTGCCGGATGAAAAAGGTCGAGGCTTAAGCTGCTCCGAGCGCGAACACCTCTCGAGGCTCGAGGCACTGCTTGCGCGGCTTGCGCTCTCTCACGGGCGACGATGGCGGCGGTGTCGCTGGCGCTGGCCGCGAGCTGCTTGGCGCGAGGGGCGCAGGCGCACAAGATCATATGTGAGTATGTTTTTATCTCTCTATCTTTAGAGTCATAGTATGCCTCTTGAAAACTCTCGCTTTGTATTTTGCGATATAAAGTTTGGCGTTGAGAATGGCTTTTTCGGAGTTGGTAACGAATCCGTTGGGTGCGTAATTGGGCAGCGACAGTCTGAACTGTACGTAGCACTGCAACATATTGCGTTTTTTTCGATGAAAGAAGTGCATAAACGAATGGAAGTGCAACCTCAGAGTGCGAGTGTGTAACAAGTCCCAAGATTGCATGATTTGAGCGGGAGGTTGACCCGGATTATCCTCGCCTTTCTTTTAAAACTAATAATATCGTCGATGTAAGACGCAAATGTAAGAGGAAGCGCAAAAATTCAAAAGAAGATTACTTGATTTTTAAAATCTGTGCCTCACACGACTCGCGATTGGGTGCAGGAGGGGATTGAATCCCAATATACTTTTCCTTTACTTGATTTCGACTTAGATACATGAAGCCGTCGAGAAATAATTTCGTATCAACAATTTTTGCGTTTGATTCCATGCTTCCGAATAATTTGTTAAAAGAAAGATTCCGAACGTTAGATGATTTTTGAAAAGCAAAATACCGAATTCTAGATGCGAAATCTCAAGATTGTATTTGTATGTTGGTTACCGTGGAAACCGTAGAACAAAGGAAATAAATGCAAAATCATATATTCGGGAATGTAGATTCGGGAAATAGGATTCGGGATAATGGATTGGGGATTTTAAATATTCGGGAAGAGAGGTATTCGGAAAAATAGCTTTCGGGAAATTATATTCGGAAAAATGGGTGGGAACAACATGGCCAGCCTATAACATTCGAGTATGGTACGTTGACGGTTACACTTCATTTCAAACGCAACCGCTAAAAATTATAGGCAATATGAGTTACTACATTCAATACTACGACGAGCAAGTCGCTGGTGGTGGGGTTAGGAGTATTTTCGCTGGCTCTACTTATCATAGAGGCCCAGAAGTGGGAGCATGGCTAGGTGGCCTGTTTCGAAAAATGCTGCCTTACATCTCGCGTGAAGCGTAAGCTGTTGGAAAAGAAACCATACGTGAGGATTTAAATGTTTTCGATGATGTGGCGAATAACGGTATCAATTTCAAAGAAGTAGTGAAGACCAGAGTCAAAGAATCTAGAAAGAACTTGAAGAGAAAAGCAGCCAAAAAAATATATGAGATGATGAACGGCTCTGGTTATAAGGCGCCTGCTCACAGACGAAAACGTCAGTTGAGGATGACAAGCGGATTAGTTCTCAATGACGAGAAAAAAAGAAAGAAAAAGAAGAAGGGACGAGCAACTCTAAGAAAAGCCAGTAGCAGCAGCCGAGTCAAGAAGAAGATGAAGCGCACTTTTAGAAATATCAACGGCCTCTTCGGCCCGGAATAGAAAAAAATGGCGTTCTTACATTCACACTCGACAGAATGTATGTCCAGTGAATTAGACATTTTTTCTCTTCCGGCATCTCAAACTTCCACAGTGAGTAGCAGTTTTTTACACTACAAGCCGGTATCATCTCTCAGCGACGAAGGAGATGCTCCCATAGAGTTTATGGTGTCAAGCGGTAGTGAACATTACATAGATCTTGCGCACACGATGCTTTACATTCAAGCAAAGGTTGAACCAATAGAAGGTGAAGAGGGAAACGTCGAAGTTGCGCCGGTTAACAATTTTCTTCATTCTCTATTCAATCAAGTTAACGTTTTCTTAAATCAGAAACTCGTTTCGCCTCCCAGCAATGCCTACTCCTATAGCTTATATTGAATCGTTGTTGAATTATTCTCTGGCAGCTAAAGATTCGTATTTAACTACAGCGCTCTGGTGCGATGATACGTTTGACAATTTTGAAGCAGCTCCAAATATTCCTAGAGATAATGCGGCCGCGAACATCGGTTCTTTAAAAAGACAAAATTTCATACTTGGAGGGAAGGCCGTCTATATGATTGGTCATTTGCATAGCGACGTATTTAATCAAGATAAAATGCTTGTCAATGGCGTGGAGATGAGAGCACGCCTCGTGCGCAGTAAAGATGAATTTTGCTTGATGGATGTGTCGGATGATGGTAAATTCCGTGTCAAAATCAAAGAAGTCACGCTCATCGAACGTAGAGTCAAGATAAGCCCCGGTATTTTACTTAGTCACGCCAATGCCTTCACTACAGCTACAGGAAAGTACCCGATTACTGATGTAGAAGTCAAGTCTTTTACGCTTCACACTGGAATTCTCGGACATACTCTAGACAATGTTATACTCGGGCAGCTGCCGAAGAGAATAATTATAGGATTTGTCGAAAACAAAGCATTTAACGAAAATCGCAAATTCAACCCGTTCAATTTTCAACATTTTTCGGTAAATTATCTTTCTTTGCACGTCGACGTCAAATTCCAAGCAAACCGTTACAACCTCGCTTTACTGGCGACGGTGGCCCTACATAGATGCGTATCATACATTGTTTTCGGGAACAGGCATACACTTTCTCAATGAAGGCAACAGAATCCACGCGTGCGCGTAGAAGTGCGATTCGAGGGCGCTCTCGCCAGTACCATGAATTGCATTATTTACGCAGAATACGATAACGTGTTGGAAGTCGATTCATGCAGGGAAATCCTATGGGATATTAGCGCGTAAATATAAGAAGAAGAAACAAGAGTAGTGGCAATAAGCGTATATCAGAAATGAAACGCCCACGCGTTAGGATTAGTTGCCATTTGCTCTTTTATGTAGGCAGCTACTCGTGAGCGCAGCCTTGTTATTATTGTCGTCGCCAAAGACGTCGAGCGGGCCGCGCACATGATTGCGTACGCATACAAACATATCATCGGGTCGAGACTGTAGAGAAAGCGAGGGTTGAGAAGAGGGGTTGCGAGTACTGGAGAGTCGTGCAACCTAGAGCACGGATGCGGGAACGGCGCGGAGAGAGAGAGAGAGAGAGAGAGAGAGAGAGAGAGAGAGAAGAGAGAGAGACTAGACTAGAGAGAGAGAGAGAGAGAGAGAGGGAGGGAAGAGAGAGAAAGACTAGATCAGGAGTAGTGGGAGAGATCAGCTATAGAGTAATGTGGCAAGATAGATAGGGAATTGAGAGAGGCGCGGCGCAATAGTGAGATGGAGTAGTAGAGTAGGAGAGAGGGAAATAGTATGGTAGAGCATGCGCGGAGTCGGTAGGGTTAGGTGATATAGTAATGGGAAAGAGAGAGAGAGAGAGAGAGAGAGAGAGAGAGAGAGAATATTATCAATGTAAATAGTTAGAGAATAGTGATAGGGGCAAGGGAGGGGTCACGGCCAGTTAGGATAGAGGAGGTCACGGTAACCAATTTCTTCGAGGAATTAGCTACATTGAGAAGAAGCGATCATCTCTTTCGATCATCGTCCTTCACTCCGAGCAGTCGTGCCGAGCAAAGAGTAGTTTGAATAAGTGTGTGTTTCAAGACGGGCAGCTAAGTAAGTAGAGTGATCTGCAATTTGTGAGAGTGAGTGTGCAGGTTCGTGAACGGAGTCGAGGCAATTTTGGGTTTTTCCAGACACCGGATAATCACTCCTGGAGGCAACAGCAAGGAAGTCGAGGTTATCGAGAGACGTTTACTGTTACAGGTCGTGAGTGAGCGGATAACAGTATGAGATAGAGAGAGTGAGACGCGGTAACCGCCGTCAACGGTTTAATTAAATAAACGAGAGAATAATATTGTGCGAAGTTGGAGTTGTGTTATTTGCGAGTGTCTATAATCTTTGTGTGCATGTCCATTAATTCTATTTCAGGCGAAGTCATCGAGGATTATTATTGAAGTCGCGGTGGGCTGTTGTTAGTCGCTGTAAGGAGTAAGCGGTGGTTGTTGCTATTTTAGAACTCCCTTCACCGAGAGTCAAGTCTCCTGTCGAGTGGTAGTTTCTCGGATAGGCAGAACCTACGAGGTATTAGTGAGTGTTGAGGTTGCTTTTGGGTTTGATAAATATAATAGAACCTAGTAGGGTGAGTAAGCAAACCTCAACGTCACAATGGATATACTCTCGCGCTTACTCCTTAAATCATGGATTTCGTGGTCGAGATACGAGGTTTTTGCGATGTTAGCAGAAACTTTTTGGCAAAAGTAGTGGCTGTGGTTGCATTGCAATAGCTCATACTCGGCCATTGGATAGTAGCCCCACCTTGTAATTTTTTGCATTTGCCAGTAGACATCGAAGATATCCCGAGAACGTGCTTGGACGTTGTGTTATAAACCTCCAGGAGTGGAGGTCATCTACATTTAATAAATTGGAAGTACTGTTTTCGAATTCTGTAGTGTGTGCAAGTCATATCGAAAAACATATAGAAAACAAGAAAGACTTTTGTGCGCTTTTTAAAGCAAACCTACTAAGAAAATGGATGTACAGTATACTTCCAGAAGATTGGGACGAAGCAAATGAAACCATACAAAGCGAAAGATTCTACGCAGCCCTTTGCAAGTATCGTGACGAACGCAGAAAAGCTTTTCGCTTTGGTGAACCAGGTGGAGTAGATGTAAGCGCTTGAGACGACGACGAAGACAGCAGCAGCAGCACACACGCGGTACAAGCAAACGATGACGACGAATTGAACATCGCATTTAGTGAGAACGTTCCCAGCGAAACGTTTGTATATTCAAATATATTCACGGAAAATCGATTACAAGATGGACACAAGGACAATAATGCTTGCGATACGTGTACTAAGAGCGAATACAATAGGTGTGTATGCTGTTGATCACATTCCAAAAATTTTAAGTCCTCCTGTGGCTATTGTGACCAATCTAGATACAGCAAATGAACCAGGATCGCATTGGGTTGCCATTTACATGGGACAGAAATGGGTACGGAGTATATTTCGACCGTTACGGGCTCGCCCCCACCTCACTACACCTTCTTGATCGCCTACGAAGAAACTGCGTGCGTTTCCAGTGGAACAAGAAACTATTACAAAGTTTTCATTCAAAAGTGTGCGGTGAATATTGCATTATGTTTTTACATTATATGTGTAATGGTAGTTCATTACGCGCGTTTTGTCGCCTCTTTTTATACAATACATGCAAAAACGATGACATAGCTCCTAAATTTTATAAAGTTATTTCACAAAAGCGAACCAGAAAGGCGAATCCTTACAGGAATCATTTTCTTCCAAGAGACACTTCATTCGGAAGTGGGCAGAGTAATCAAACGTATAACGCAAAATTATATTTTTTTTGTAATCATAGATGTAAGAAAAAAATATGTATACTTTCGTAAGTTCTTCGTAAAACAAAAGTTGTATTAGTAACAAATTTACATTTAGTGTCCAATAGTTCGACTCTTATTCACATCCTTACCTACCTGATTCCTCTGCATGCTTTCAAGAAATTATGACGTTAATATTATAACAGTATCTCTATTTTGCTTATTTTCATATCATACAAAGAGTTCACATCGGCTGCGAACGTAACTGAAATTTTTATCGTGTAAATTCGTTTCTGTTTGGCTCACGTCATTTCAACGTACTTTTTTATCGCGAATACGAAACGGAAAGTGAGGTTATGTTACATTGAAGGATTTCTTTATTCATAATCTTTCTACAAAACCATTATTTTTATCTCTTATTTGTTACTCTCTAATCTCACGTCATTCCAATGTACTTTTCTATCGCGAATTCAAAACAGAAAGTGAGGTTATGTTACATTCGTCGATTTCTTTCTAGGAAACCGTTATTTTTATCTCGTATTCGTTACACTCTAAGCTCACGTCATTCCAACGTACTTCTTTTATCGCGAATACGAAACGGGAAGGAAGATTATGTTACATTCATCGCCTTTGCCTTTGCACTCTTTATATTATAACGTCATTACCCCGTTCACTAATTTGATGAGGGACTTGTGACATAACAGTCTCACCGACCAATGGGAAACACAGAGTAGAGTGGGGACATACGTGTAATAGCTAGAACCCGACAAGCTTCCCTTCAGTTACGAGAACCCATTCCATTTGAGAGTACGCCCCCGCGTTGGTATTCCAGTGCCCGTTCAATCTCTAAGTACTCTTGCTTTAAAATTGACAAAAACGAAGCATCAGCTTCCTGCACCATCAGCAGCATCAGAAGCAGCGTCAGTAGCAGTAACACCGCCATCACTACTTCCACCATCAGCTGTACTGCCATTCCCTCCACCAGCACTAGCAGTAACAGCGCGAGTTAATAAAAACACGGATCTGCCAAATCTCTTGCTGTCCACAACCTACGCTATCAATAAGTCAAATTCCGAAAGACTCGCTGTTGGACTGGAACACCACGCTGGATTTTATAGAGCTGTGGTGAAACTCTGTAGTACAGGATCACCTGCAAAATACGTAACTCTCGAAAAAAAACAGTTACGAACTGATCGTCGACCAACTGGATGCTATAACGTGGTATGTGCAAGATTCCTTCGCCTTCTACAAAGACTTCGGTTAGCCTTCAAAAATATTTCTTCGAAACCCTGACATCAATTTCACAACGGCTTACGGTTTGAGGTCCATTCTTATCGACGAGAGACCCAGTGTGCCGACACCGAAGCTCGTCAGAGGAGACTTCCCCGAAGGGCAACCAATAGACGAGGAGACGCAGTTTCTAGACAGTTGTTCACAGTTCGAGACATCACACAAGAAAAGAAAATATAAGAGTCCACCTGGGATCATCATGCAGCAGACAACTTTGAGCGGCCTACGAGAAGTGCGCGAATGTTTTGATGAGTGGCTAAAACGTTTAGAAGAAAGTGCCGGTTTTATAAATGGAAGTATCATTATCGTACTTGAATTTTTAAAAGTTCAATTAAAGAGAGAAAGCACTGGAAAAGCGACAAATATTTTGAAGGACACTGCTGCGTTCAAACAATATTGTGCTTTGCGTAAAAATAAAATTAATAACAGAGCAAAGTTGCACATTGAATTCGCTAATATAAATAAAGAATTGTACGACATTTTTCTTAGCAACTTTCATGCTTTTGGCTTATCCAACTTGGCCAATGATTTGTTCGATTATATGTTCACAAATTAAATTCTATACTTTTTGTAATATTATTCAAATGTTTTTGCAATATACATTCAAACTTTAATTAGAAACAAACTATCTTATTATTTTATGACCTATCCAACAAACCTTTTCTTATAGAAAAAAAATTCGTAAATTTGCCTTTGGTATACTCGTTTTATTCTTTAGTATTGTGAAGACATTTTAAATTCATTCTTTAAGAATAAGAGTTCGTGACGTAACGAATTAAAAACTGTAGGTAGGGGAAGAAAGACGAAGAAGATCGTGCTACAGCCGCTATAGCGTAGTACACGCTATATTACTATGGTGAGGTTGTGAGTCACCGATCCCGCCACGGGCCACTGTTATCTGTATTTACATAAACATTGTAATTAATTATTATTTAATTATTTGTTTTTAGTGATTGTTTACATAAACAAACCATTAAAAATCAATTAAACATTCATTAATTACAATGTTTATGAAAACACCGGTAACATGTGTAATTAATGTTTGTTTAGTTGTCTCTTAATTATTTGTTTTGATTCTTTGTTTATGTTTGTTTATACAAACAAACCATTAAAAAGCAATTAAACATACATTAATTACCATGTTTACCAAAACTCTGATAACAGGGGCCCGGGCCGGGACGGTGACTCATCGTCGTCTCGCCATGTTAAAACTGTTTCTGTAAAAAATTTATCTTTTTTATATCTTTATATGTAACACATGAAAAAATTGAAAATAAATAATGAGTGGGAATCTTTCATTCACATCTATTCACAAAGTCTTTGTGACTTGGGCCTGTAAAACTAAACCATCCAACAATAATTGTTCTATTAGTGTTTTATGAGATTTTCATCTAAAAAATTCATAGTTGTAATACGGTGACAACCAAGTACTTTCTTAGATTCATAAAGTATAATGTAAAAGATAATATAAGTATACAGATACTTATTTAAAACTTTAGGATAATTTTGAATAGATGTTTCAATAAATACTTTAAGAAGATCAATGTAATGAGGAGCCAGAAAATATTATTATATTTTAAAATTAATTTGTCGAATTTTATAAATTGTGCAAATTTTCAAATGAGTTTTATCATAAATTTTTTGGTTGGCTAATACAGTTGTTTTTTGGTTTTTCGTGATCTTAAAACTGTTGTAATATTTTTTTTAAATCTTGACCATGGATGATTTTTTTTTTCATTTTCAAGGTTTTGTGTTGGAGTTTTGAAAAAAAAAGTGGTTGACATGGAATTCTGGCTTACCACCTCTTTTTGACTTATAAAGCTATTTTATACCCCTGTAAACTCAAAAACATAACTTTAATATGATGACATAACAATATGAACATGACTTAACTCACTTCGCTCGTGCGAAAAACGTCACATGAGCTAAATAATCACCTTCCGCACCCGTGTCGAAATATACTATTTAGTATCAACCAATCAGAAATTTAAAAAATGGATCACAAAATAATTACTGGCATATTCTATCAAAAAATGCAAACTTTTTTCCCATCAATGTTCTATATAAAAAGTTTCAAATTTTTGAGTTAAAGAATAATAAAAGTTCAATTTTAACCAAAAATTTGAATTTTCACTGTTATCTAACTTGTTTATTTATGCAAATAGCGATCTAAAATTTTAGGAACATATTTTTTTCATAAAAAAACTGTAAGTAAAAAAATTTTGAGCCATTTTAAAATTTTGACCTGCTCACTCCACCTGAAATATCCCATATATAAGTAAAGCAAAATTTCTGATATATCTCCAAGTGAAACAACAACAAAGAACAGAAAAATACATTAAACTGGGATTTGTTGCTATTAAATATATATATCATAAAAACACAATACTGTCAGAAGCTATTTAAATACTGGGTGTGCAAGCCAGTTGAAGAACAGTTCCTGCAGTGCTTGTGTAAAATATGTAAGTAATAAATAAACTGTTTTTGAAATGAGAAGTATAAAATTAACATTGATGGATTTCACACAACTAATTTTTATTTGCGATATTTCTTTTCTTAAACTATCCTCGGATCTGAAACCAAGATAAAATAGCTTTAAAGTTCTACATTGCAGCATTACCATATAAAATATTATGCTACTACCCGAAAAAGGCTATAGTAATGTATCATTCTAAATAATGTGAAGATATTGTTAAGCCAAAGACATCTTTTTTTTTTACAGATAATTTTTTGATGGACATAAAATTATTTGTGCCCGTGACAAAATAACTTTTATATCGATATTCAATTTCTTATTTTTTATTAAAGTACATTATACAGAATGGTGAAAACAATTTTGGTAAGTAGTTTTCAAAGGCATAGCAGGTTATAAGAAACTAATGTTTTAAACTTGATTTCTGATAAACTTGTTTTTTTGTGTTTACAGGGCCTCTACCGCAGGTTTATTTTTCAACATGTGCACCGAATGACTTAAAGTTTTAGGTGAAAATTCTTTTTTATATTGCTCACAGCTTTAGTTTGCTACTATTTTTAAAAAAAGGTATAGAAAAAAAAATTAAATTACAGAGTTTTCTATAAAATACACTAAAAAATTAGTTTTCTTATGAAAAATAAATTTTAAAAATAAGTTTTTAGGAAATGTAACAAACAAAAGCTGTGATAAATATAAAAAGAATGATCACCTGAAATTTTAAGTCATTTTGTTCACTTGTTGAAACATAAACCTGGGGCAACCAATAAACTGGGGTTCAACTATTAAGGAGGTCAGACACCTTTAAAATTTTTTGCATAAAATTACCAAAAAAAAGAAATTTTCAGTAATTATAAGTTTTTAAACATAATATTATGTAAATCTATCTAATTTGTGATAAAATAAGCGTAAAAAAAAATTTTTATATTGATTTTACCCAAAGATTTGGCCATTTCAAAATTTTGTCTCTGCCGTCGACTCCAGGTCCAGGAAATGCATATTTTTTAATGAGACTAGGACTAAAATGTTGGTATTTTATGGTGACTATTGACTGAAGAGTTGTGTGTATCCAATTTATTTGATTAAATAATTTTTTACGGTCAAAAAGTGCTAAAAAATCTTAAATTTCAGTGAAATTC
>JAPYZP010008885.1:0-18825 GCA_030522985.1 Torymus sinensis
AATTCACCTATATTTCCATCATATCCCACCGTTGCTATATAAAATAGTAATTTTTCTTAGGTTTTTAACAAATTTTGTTAAAAATGTTTCTCAGTGTGAGTCTCCACCGAGGAGCCGGGCTCCATTGCTTATACACGCAGGAGATCAGGGGGAAGTTCAACAATCTCCAAATTTGGGGAGATAATTATTTTGTTATTTCCGTTTAAGACTATTGTTAAGTTTTCCGAGGAGTATACTGAATAGGGAAGTGTGGTTTTGCCATTCTCCCACCGAAATTCGCTCTTGCAATGGCCGGGTAATAGACGTGCCACGAATAAGTTTCTCGTTTACGAACACTTAAACTTTTTTCGATTGGAACACCATAGTGCATCTAGATAGTGTGAGATTCTATCTGTTTTAATGGCAAAAAATTTTAGTATCAAACATTTTTTCATAAATATTTCGTGAGTTCAAGTTTATCAAAGACTTGGGATTTTTCTTTCATATTAGGGTAACGCTTTTATTTATAATTAATCATTTGAAACTCTTATGTACCTTTTATTTTGGACAGAAATTGGTTTATGTCAGTCATAGAGTCGTCAAGTTCAAGCTATTGGTCTAATAATCAGAGCAATAAAATACTTGGAGCACTACGCCGTAAATGACCCAGTATTAGCGCCCTATAGAGGTACACACACACTGAGGAAATGATATTTAGTCGAAACGTTGATTTCATTTTCTGTCTTTTTGTTATAGAGAAGACTGCAGAAAGTATATACACATAAATAATGCAATATCATTTCTCTAGTCAGATATCAAAACAAAATAAACATCACAGCGAGGAGTTTTGGAGTTTATACTCTGTCGTACAAATAGCATCAGCCTATAATTAAATATTTAAAATAATATGCATATATATTTCAATGGAAATAAAAAAAAACGTTAGAGGATATGCTAATTCGGCTTTGCACAATCACCTTTCAATCTAAAAATGTCTAAAGACTCTAAAAGCATAATGCAATAATATTAATAAAAATCCGATAACTATGTCGGGCGCATATGTCGGAGGTGTGAACGTTTTAATGAATTTGAATTTACAATGAGTGCAAGCTGCAGTCGTGCCTGTCGCAACCCTTGAAAAGGCCAGCGAAGCGCGAAGTAAGCGGCCGGCAGCGAATTAAGTAGCGCGCGTGTGCCTACGTTAAAAGGCCATCGCTCGTGAACAACAGGCCAGGATTGGCCCTCGCACCCCTGATACTGTGCGTGCGTGAGCAGCCAGTGGGACGATTCCCAGGGCAGGAGACACGCCTAATTGCGAGATTTATTAGGAAGTCGCACGCGATTGCGCCAACTTTGAATGCGGGACGAAAGAGTTGAAAAGAGGGAGGTTTTCGGCCGAAGAAATTGAGGCGTCTTACGCTTCGGCGAAGATGGACTACTATTTGCTTGAATCTTTATGGCAAAAATAAAATAAGTCACTACATTTTTTTGAGAACTTTATTACTTCAATAAAGTTTTATTCAAATATTCTATCGATGGGTTTAAATATTCATATCCGCAGGTATACTACTTCCATTATAAAAATTTAAGAGAGCTCTGCAAAATAACAGAAATTTTATTAAATACAATCCTTATATATTCCTGCAAATGTAATATTTTTATTTAATTATATTTGTATATGATGATCAATTGTCCATCCGAGGGAGGCTTCGTGGAACGACCTGGTTATAATAATATAATTATGTATTATTATCGTAAAGCTATACTTAGATCGGGCAAAAAGACGCTCTTTAATTTCCTGACCCAATTTCTCATTTTCGACTCCTTCCCATCAACCTTTCACGTATAAAGGACCCTTTCATCGAATCGATTATTCAAGTTGGCCGTTAATTTATAAGTATCGTGAATTTGTCGATGGCGACACCGACAACGCCAGCCAAAGCCGTTGATTGGCAAAAGAGTAAACGAGCCGATTTCACGCGCCGCTGCATTTCTTCCCGGCGCTTGTCAACAATTTCGAGAATATATACGCGACACATCGCGCCCGAAGGAAGCGGCGGCGCAGCCGTGGCTGTATTATATAGTTTCTCACGATGCCATGCGTGACGCATTACCGCGCACGCCGCGACCTTATATATGCACCCCTTTCCATAGCTACGTTACGCCGACTGAGCAAAGGGACGTCTTATTTTTTTGACAAGAGAGAGAGAGAGAGAGAGAGAGAGAGAGAGAGAGAGAGAGAGAGAGAGAAAAGTAGTTCATTCAGCCTCTTCGGGGGCTAACGGAGTTTTAATTCCATTTTGGAGAGTCAGTCTTGTGAGACGACCGGTGATGATACACGTATGTAAGGGATATATAGTAGAGAATACTGGCACGCTGTTTTCTTAGTCTGATGTTGAAATCTTTTACTCTCAAAGGAATAAAATAAAAAAATATTTTTATCTTATAACATTTGACTCAAGGCCATGTGAAACCATGAATTTCAATATTTTTTAAATCAATATATTCAAGCGTCTATTCGGAAAAAAAATCCGACAAGCGCTCCGTACACATAAACCCTATATGCAGACAAATTTTTTTTTTGAGAGAGTAAAAACTAGATTAATTGCAGATTCCTACTCACCGACAGTACGATTTTTATTTAATTAAATAAATTCTCATCATTGTTTTGGAAAAACACGCTTGTCAGGCACTTCATATACTTAAATACTATACTCAGATTTTCTTGTGGATGATTCTATTGGTATTTTCATGAGTTATATTCTTTTGAAAATTATGTCGGTATTTCACATCTACTTAATTGAAATTATATGTTAACTCTTTAAAGATTAATTCAATTCATAATCAGTCACAAAAATGAGAATTTTTCACTACTCGAGCTACCTTCGCCCACCGATCAAATATTTATAAAATCCGCATTTACTGGCTTTATACAAAGTAAACTTGAATAAAATCAGCCTTACGCAGGGGGTCCATTCGAAAATCCATAACATGCAAATACGTTTTATAATTTAAGTGCTCGCGTGCGCTACCGGCTGCACGAAAAAAGTAACCCGCGACGGAAATATCTTCCTAAATGTTTTAATTATGCGCAGCAATTGGACAACTGGTGTTCAAATTAGGTAATTGATCCAGAATGTTAATATTTAAAAAGTATAACCATGAAAAAGAATGACTGAATGAAGATGAAGGGCAGGAAAGCCGACGGATAGAAAATTCTCCGATCGAGGGTTCTGTGTATGTAGTAGCCGTCGGCTTCGCCACCCCTAAAACTGTTTTCCGCGCGCTTGCATATTTTATTTTTGTGTTCCAATCTATTAGGCGTAGCTTCCGTTTTTTCCATTTACGACGTTTTCGACGCTTATGACGCTTCTATACAGATCTCACTTTGCCGCGGACGCCTGCAAACACTATTCAATAGACTTGCATTATAGAAAATTGTCAATGAATTGTGGCTTTTCGCGTTTCAAGTGTAAAGTGAAAAATTTTCCGAATCACGTGTTTTGCCGCTGGCTGCGAATTTTCGACGATAACAAATTTAAACTTGGTATTTAACTATGTCGTCAACTGGGAGTAAAAAGGAGCTAATTCAAAGGAGCGCTATAAAAGTATCTAGTTCGAAGGCCGAAGTGAATACCAGAAATGGTGCTACTTTGAAAATGATTATTTTTATTCTTAATTTAAGCTGCCAAGCTTTTGACATTTGAAATAATTGAAATTTTCTTTCAAGTCATTGTATCTTGCTTGCATAAGCAAATATATCCCTCTTTAGAGCTTGTTTGAAATAGCTTTTCTTTTCTTCCAGGCGACGATGAAATACCGATACCTTGAGTAAATTGTCCACTCGCAATAATGACAATAGTTTCAATCAGAAAATCAAATATGCAGATTACATCTTTATGCATAACGCAGTAAATGTATATACCTACTAAAAATACATGAATTCGCTCGAGACATTGCTCGAACGTAAATCTTGAGTACAATCAATAGAGCGAAAACTGAAGTTCATCTGATCCGGAATAGCTCTCCGAATTTTCCAGTTTGTTTCTATTTTTCGCGCTAAGCCACACAGCATTCAGCGGGTCAATTCTTTCCACGCTGACGAGCGAACTCACGAGGCAGCGATCGTTAAGTAATCAGTTTATCGCAGCGCGCTGAGCACGATCGACCCCCTCCCTCCCTCTCTCTCTCTTTCTCTCCCTCTCTCTCTCCCCCTCTCTCTCCCTCTCTCTCCAGCCCAGACCATCATGATTTCGCGAACTAGTGCGCCACACCGTGCGCGCTGCCCCAATTTCGAGTCCATTTGTACGATCAGCAAATGATCGCTTCCCTCCCTCCCGCTTGTGCGCGCTGATGCAACGAGCGCGTTCTCTGCGGCTCTCGATTCATGTCCGAAAAATACGCGATGCGTGCCGATTAATATCGTTAGATTTTGCAGCCCGATGATTTTTCGCCAGCAGCGCGAAAGAGCTAAATTGCCGAGAGCCGTTTCAACTTTAAACTATCGCTTTGGAAATGCCTCGCTTCTTTATCCAACATTACTTTGAAGTAAACATATTATTACTTTCGAAACTGTTTAGTTGATAAATAAACATTTGTTCTGTTACAATTGTTTGTTATTCAATCTTTTTTTATCACGCGTTCCTGCGCAACTTTCCTGAGTCAGCGACGTTTTTAATTTGCTTTTTCATACTTCACCCGAAGCTGTCTTCTTTGATAAATAAAAAAAAGAGTTTGCGCTTTCAGAGCGACGTTCACAAAAATATGACAAATTTCAAAAAAAGTCTGAATACAGCAATACTACGACGAAATCCAATGTTTGTTTTTCTTTCTATTGATTTTATTGAATTGGCAATAAATGAATTTTTCGCAATTCCATAAATAAATATATTTGAAAAACATTGATGGATTGCATGGTGTGTCAGGCAACCCGAGATTTATTATAATATAAATAGAAGAATTTATACTGTGATGATAATCTGCAAAATAAAAAAGTTATAAATTATTAGATATGCTGCGCTGCGTTGATTATATATTCAATAGAATTGTGCGTGCTCTCCGCGACGACAAAGATAACGAAAGCACAAGGGGGAAAACAAAAGTACACTACAAATAGCAAACTCGCGCGAGAGAACAAACGGATTCCGCGCGAGTCTCTAGGCTGCAGAACTATACACAGTGAGAGAGCGACGCGGCACTTTTCCGGCGAAACGTAATTTAAAAGTTGGCAAGCTTTCCCCCTCACGTGCGCGTGGGGCCGCGACACGCGCACTCGCCTGTTAATGAAACTTCCACCTCCTGGAAAGCGCGCTTTCAATTTCCCACGGCACTGGCGTGCATCTTGAAAAATTTGCATCCTTCTGGAAGGAGAGAGGGATGTGCACGCGTGTCACAATTTCGTTCGCGCCTGCGCCATCTCGCCTTGCGCACACTGCGGTAATGATAATAATAATAATAATAATCAGGAGATTTTTTCGGCCGGGTAAAAGTCGCGGGATGAGACGCAACGGTGCGCAGAGTAGCATATTGCTTATTACTCGGGATGCAGAGAGGGATTCGTGGATGTTTGAAATTGGGGATGCATGCCTTTTGCACGGAAGAATATATGAGATTTTTAACGAGGTCAATTCGAAGTTGAGTTATAGAAAATTTATTTCGGTAACCTCATTCGTTTCAATTTATCTTTTCCTACGTGCATACTGCAATTTAAACATTTTTTTTTTATTACTGAGATAAATCTAAACTTTTGGAAGTTTTACTTATAAATATAAATACGTTTCTAATAACAAATGCTTAACTGTCCTCCTAATGTTCAAAAACAAGAAAAGTGAAAACTTCCTTATTTCTATAGAGTTGCGTGAACCTTCTTTTTAAATTACAAACTTTTGCATCTTTGCGCACTTAAACTTCTTCTTTTTCATTCAACGGCTGAGGAGAATGAGCGAGTGTAATGCTTTTATGCCTGGCATAAGCGAGTTTTTCTCCAGCAGTTTCGTTGCGTGTTTTCCCACCGGTCAATATCTAACTTTGCTCAACTCTTCCTACCATTACTCCCTTGCTCATGCCTTTTATTTCTTTATGTATCTTACAATTTCACTACATTTCAATACAATTATGGGGTCAGAAAGTAGGTTATATAGATTCTTGTTATTAGAAAAATTATAATTTATTGTAGCTAGGGTTTATTCCATCTGACAAAATAGTCTCGTGAACCACATCCGGGGCAATAGACAGACTATAATTGTAGATTTTCTTTTACACAGACATACACACACACACACACACACACACACACACACGAGACTCAAAGTTGACGAGGATATTTCAAGTATATAGAGAGATGAGAAAAACCGTCGATTTCACGGCGAGCGAGAAATTTTTTCTTTTTTATGTTAATATAGAGTTAATATATAGGCACGAGAAATGCCTTATTTTTATACCAATTTTAAAAATGTCGGAATTCTCGGAAAATTATATCCGTAAAAATTTTTACTTCTTTCGAAAGATACTGATGTATTTCAATTTTCAGTTTTATCTAATTTTGAGTTTTTCTGTTTCTATACGAAAATTCAGTTTTCTCATCAATATATCGTAAAAGAGCGTCCTATATAGTATTACTATACCTCGAAGAGTAAATAATTTTTTTTTATAAAGAGTAGCGTATTAATGAAAAAATTATTTAAAATTAAATTGAAATAGTTTTATATTATGTAATGAGATTCAGATTTACTTATTAATATTTTTTTATTAACTTATTGCATCGCACCATTTTCATTCTCTGCACAATTATTTATTATAATATAAAAATTCTATTAAAATTTAAGAATACTTGAAAATTTAGCGCCAATATCAATAATATAATTCTACACTAAATCAACGGCATTCTTGAACAAGTAAAGAAGGATCCTCTTCATTATGATTTTATTGCTTATTATGTATTCCTTGTTATTATCATCATCATGATAAATGATGATCCGCCCTAATAAATACAATTCTGTACCAGCAATTCCGTTTCCAAGGTCGACGTCTATAACCTCACACGCGGCGCGCAACATTAGCACTCTAAAACTCGGGCCAGACATCCCGTGTTCTGCCGGATAAAGGGGCTTTCTCGCCCCCTACTACTTTCTATGTAATAATTATGCGAGTGCGGTGCGAAGGAAGCGCCGCTACCGCAGCCTCGAGAGGCTCTATTCAGCCGGGAGGGATGGAGGGAGGGGGGGGGGGGGGGGGGGGGGGGGGGGGGGGGGGGCAAAACACTCGCGCGTAGCCCTTCAGAATCGAATCCCCGTTTCTAATTCAATTCGTTGAGAGGCTGCGTGTAACCTGCCCGGCCGCTGCCCCCGTCTACCTGCGGATCGCCCGCGAGCTTCTTTATACCCGAGAGAAATTCTTTCAATACACTTGCTTTGCGTAGAGCTACGGTAGATTATAAAGTGAATGAATTATTCGAAGCATTCTTTTCTTTGTGCACCTTCAATTTTTCAGACTTGCATTTACCACAACTTTTTATTATATAAGCACTTGAATATTATATCAATGATAATTATTTATACATATAATAAACATGTGCTTTTTCAATCTCAAACAAACACTTTGAGTAACGTTTAAAACGTTTTCCATCAAAAGTATACAAAAGACTTTTCGAAATAGATTAATTTACCGAATGCACAGTAGTACAATGTTCCATTGGCGAAAGTAAGTTTTGCAGAGCCCGCCCGAGAAAATGATGCAAGGACTCTCGATTGTATAACGTATTAAATTCATCTGCACGGAATACTCGAAGTAATTCACATGTTTCCGTATATAAATATGATGCGTGTTTGGAGTAAAAGAAATTTTCTCAAACGATTAAAATTTTATATTAAATGTTATACTCAACATCTGCGCGAATATATGGATGTATATAATATTGAAGGGAAAAATAGCGCGCGAATGAAAGAAGCGGTGATGAAAAATTCGTCAATTTATCTTTGTTTTTGTTTTCGACGACATTTTAGCTCCAGCGACACAGTAAACAACGGCAGCCGCTCACTCGGAAGCCCGGCAAAATATTCGAAAGCGATCCGGGCAACCGTAAATCCTTCGTCCTCGTGCTTCCTCCTCGCTTGTACCGTACTTCATCTTTCCTCCCCCGCGGTTTTTTTACGAGCCCAGCTCACCGCTCATTAGGACGCGCGCGCCTGAGAGAGTGCGAGGGCGCAAGAGTGATAGGGTGGGGGGGGATCCATAGGTATAATACAGCGATTTTCTATGTATATTTTGGCATGGCAGCTGTAAGCTCGAGTGATCTATCGTCGTCGCTCTTGAGACAAAGGCGGGGCGGTTTATGGCCTATTAGGTGCGCGAGTACGCGGGGCATAATTGCTCGGAGAAAACTGTCGGGCGATGCTCGTCGTGATGTACGCGCCAGTGATGCGGATGAATTCGGACTGCCTATTCTGAGCTCTGGAAAAACTCGCCGGTTATATAGCTTGTGAATTGTCGATTTTATTCAATTTAACATTTTTCATCCAGTATGCAGAAATTGATGTATCATCTTCTGCTTAACGTAGCGCTATCTATGGAGAGTCACGAAGCAAAGTAAAAATGAAATTGCGAAAAAAATGATTAATCAAATCTCTCGACCCTCGGTAGTTTTAGATTCGAGTCTCTTGCATTTATCCAGCAGCAGAGAGCCGACAAAAGCGACATTGCGCTGGTACGGCCGACGGGCTGTTTCATTGCTTAGAGTCAAAAGATGGGAACGGGGAGAAGAGCGCACGCGCTGGCTAGCCGAGCGTGAAGCCAGTGGATAATGGGCGCATTTAAGGAGAGCGGGGTTTGTTTGCGATCGGAATCTCTCCTCGCGCCATTGAGAGCATAGTACGGTGAAAGTAGCGCGTGCTCATAAAAGAAATTTATTAGATTTGTTTTTCGAGATAGCGCACCGCTTAGGGGGAGCCATTGTTTTCTTTATAGCGGCTTGCTTCTTGGGCGTGTGTCTCTTGCGTTTTGACAAAGACGAGTTTTTCTTAATGTGCTTTTGTCGTCTCGTCGATTGGGGGCTACGGTTTTTTAAGACTTTTTTCATTCTATGGCAATGGAGGCTGTACAAATAAAGAACTGGAATTCCATATGAGTTTCAATGAGGAGAGGGGGAGGGGGGGTCGTATTAGCATGAATATTCAATCGCTTCGACTCCGCGTTCAAAGAAACGAGACGCGCGGAAGCAAACGGCTCATGAAGCGTGGCTGGGCAAAGTACGTAAAGAAGGTCAAGGCATGCGACGGGCCGAATAAGCGCAGCAGAGCCCGCGGGTAGCCCTCTGTAATGAAGAATCATGAACTCGGGCGCTCGGCGGTCCCCGCGTTTATTGCGCCACTTTTCTCGCTCCCTTCCGGGGATAAGTATCGATGGGCTGAAGTTTTCGCAGGAAGTAGGAGGAACGCGCGACGGCGAGAGAAGGAGGAGTAGGGACACGGATAAGTTTGCAAAATCGATGAGATTGAAAAGTCTTGCTTGGCACTCCGAGGGCAAAGCGTGGCTGGCAGAGAGTGGGCCATATATTGGATGCAGTCCCTCTACGCACCAAGTGCATAATACATTTTCGGATTCTTGTCCTCCCGAGAATGAAAATAATATTTCGACTAAAAGTGAGGGGAAATTCCATTGTTTTGTAAAGAAGAAAATGCCGGGCAATAATTTAGCGAAAGAACGCGAAGGGCAGACAATTGCCCGGGCTGAAAAAGTAAAACAAGCTCGCCACGCATATTCATCCCATTCCGTGACAGTTGCTCCCTTTTTAGCCTTCAATTCCGTGCGCCGGCAAGAATAGGTCAGAAAGCGCTCGACTGAAAAATGAGCGGCGCGAGCTAAAAATGCAAGCGGGCACAAACTCGTGCCACTGCCCATCGGCACGAGAATGGCTGCTCATCATCGCACGGCCGACTTGGCCCAATTTCCAAATTTACGCGGAATAATTCGTGCGTGCGCGCAGCTGTCGAGCATATTATCATATAGAGCGGCGACTCTGTAAAATGGAAATAACCGAGGCGCACTCGCGACTAATTATTGCCGCGCACTAAATTTATTTTAATCGCGGAGATTATCCGCAGTAATAACCGCTAAGTGCTGTGTCTCTTGCCTCCGTCCGATTTTAATGCTATTGCTACATATAGCGGGCTGCGCGAGCGCTCCGTACAAATACGGGGCCCCTTACGCGAACGGCCCGCACCGTAAATTCATTCTAATCCGCGTTTATGGTATTGTACCTGGCAACCGCGCGCGTGCGCTCTCTGGTAATGTATGCGGCTCAAGGTGATATACTAATCTGCGCCCGGCCACATGCGCTGTAAATATTCCTGATGCCTGAATTATGCTGGCTGGAGAGTAGTGCGCTAGTTCGCATTTATATACGTACCGTTGGACATTCGATATATTACAAGACGACCGGTTAACGGGGGTTAGTGCGATTTTCGCTTTTCTTAAGAGTCTCTTGAAACTTGCAGGGTAGACTTTTAACACTATTATAGACAACATACGTGAACTTCAGAAAGCCTAGCTTCACCCTTCATGCGATATGTACGCTCTGGGGCGCTTGACGTTCGTCTTTTTCCAAAAAAATCATGAGAATTTATTTAATTAAATAAGAACCGTACTGTCGGTAAGTAGGTCTCTACAATTGACCTACTTTTAAAACGAGCCTAGCTAACGAAAATGCTAATAGAATCACTAAAAAAGAATTCTTAATATACTGTTTACGTCTACGGAGGCGCTGGACCTTCGTCCTTTTCGAAATAAACGTTTGAATGTTGATTTAAAAAATATTGAAATTGGGGTTTTACATCACCTTAAGAATTTAGCGAAAAAGAGATATGTTACTAATGTTACTTTCGATTTCTCAATTTATAGGTTATGATAATTATAGGTTATTATAATTGATTGTTTGCGTTGCGATTTTGAGAAATAACTAAATATTAATTTTCAAAGCGCGCTCAAGTCTCGAAAATCCAAAAAGATAAGAATTTTTTAATTTATATAATTAAAATGCGTTATACTGCTTACCGCGCAACCCTCCATCTAAAATACATTGACTTCGGCGTCCTCTTAAATCAGTGTACTTCACTATGGCTAGGTACCGACAGATATAAATATCGTACAGTAGTAATGACCGTTGCGTGCCCGACGAAACATTGACTCAAACTCCTCGTTTCTGATCCACTTACACAGTTTACCTATATATCTCGGCGAGTATTGTATGTCCAGCATAAAGTTTTGTTCGCCCGGCACATTCGCTTCTCATGAATATTGTATCAAGTTTTCACGAAATTCCAAATCACCGCGCCGTGACTAACAAGTGTAAACGCAGTTGCACGCTGAGAAGAATTATTGTGGGGGAAAAAATTGAAATTTTTCTATCGAATGCGGCGATCGAGGCCGATGCAAAGCTGTATGATTCGATACGATAACTCGATTCACGCATGGCCTTGCTATTTGATTTTCGGGAAAAATCGAGGCAAACGGCAACAGCGGAACATTGGTAGAGAGAGATAGAAGTGGCATCACGCTGTCGTTTGTCGGACAAAAGCAATTTTGTTTTCAGTCTGCATTCGATCGAGGCGCCCTCACGGCCATCATCGCACTCTAGCTCCGCGCCTTTTTTTCTCTGCCGAGCACACGCACGCACTGCAATAATAGTCTTTTCTCGCGCGCCGCCGAGCCACGAGACGCTCATAATTGGATCTCGCGACGTCGGTCGTTATTTCTCCTCGGCGGCGGACAGCACACAGCTCCTTATTTTTCTCTCCTTCGCGACTTCTCCTTTTGTTTCTCCGAGATCTGCGAGTGCGTCGCAACGTGAGCCTCGGGCCGCGGCAGGGATCCATTGTGGAGGAGGGAGACTTTCCGATTCTCGGCCTTTTAATTAATGCCCGATGAATAGCGAAAATAATTGATATTAAATAATGCTGGCGCTCGCTTTTTCTTCCTCTCGCGCTTTTAAAAGTAGCGAGCTTTGAAAAAACCTTCAAGACTTTTTAATACAAATTAATGCGCTGAAAAATAAGACTACTGACAATTGTATAAAAGTGTAAAATTTTATCGTAGTAATTTGTTGCGAGAGAAATTTTTTTAATAAAATGTTCCTCAAAGCCCGGACTTGTATCGATAAAAACTGTTGGCATATCTATGAGACGTCATTTCATATCTCTTCGGCAGGGAAGAGAATCTCGATCGGCACGGAGAGTGAGAGTGAGTGAGTGAGTGAGTGAGTGAGTGAGAGAGAGAGAGAGAGAGAGAGAGAGAGAGGAGAGAGGAGAAACGGATGAAGTAATGCGAAGAATGCTGCGTTTATTTTACGCCAATTGAATTCAAACCGAATAATTTAACACGACAATATTTTAATTATGTAAATTGCATCATCAGACGGACCATAACGATTATTCATCGACTATCCGTTACATCAGCATTTAGGAAAATATATTTATATAAATATTTATTGGCAATTTCATCCTGAAACGCCATCTCAAATACTGAATTCAAATAATCACTATTAATAATCGAATGTACTTATATGTATTTTTCTTTTTGTTTCAGGTAAGCCGATTTTTGAAGTTCTTTGAGTACAGTGAATTACATGAAGTACGCGTAAGTATCGAGCGAAAATATGCTGCTCAAGTTCATTTCCATAAACGATGTTATCCATGCTTTTGCCTGCAATACTGTCCTCGTTCTGTTAGCCTTTTAGAAAAGAAAATACGGTAATGAGCATGAAATATTCCTCGCTTATAAAATCGCCCGAGCAGTCTTACATCTCCGATGTGTATAATCCGGGTAGCACAGTAGCCCGTCGGAGCGCTAAATTGTTGTCGACCGCGCGCGAACCGCTCCCAGACCAATAATTATCCGGAAGCGTAAGACGCGCCATTGTGTGTAAGCGCGCGCCGCGCAGCTATAGCCGCACTCGCGCCACTCAATACGATTGTCCTAAGAGCTTATTGTTGGAAGTTTCTATTGTCGTTATTATTTCGGCCGCGTTACCGACTAGATTTATCGTTTGGCCGCCAGAGGGACCGAAAGAGGCAGAGTGCCTTCACCCAGCGAAAGCTCGCGAGCCTCTTATTACAAGTGGGAAAACTCGCTGGGATTAGTGGCTTTATCAAATTATAACCTTAAATTTATTCATTTTCCTCGTGCATTGCTTGGAATTACTGTTTGTGCGTTCTCTTATGGGAATAGATTTTCAGTGGTTAATTAAAAATTTAATTTACGCTCGTTCTAAAGATTATCGAAATTCTTCACGTTTTTAATAAACTAACTAAATGCAAGCCTCTGCACTTCTCTTTGACAACGAACTACCTTAACACAGTTTTATCATAATTTTATCTTAAGACAATCACATTCTTGATTATCTATTACCTTTTCTATTTCATCAAAAGAATAATCACTTCATTATTGCAGTATTAAATTTTTTTATATTTTCGAAAACTTAAATTTTTTGAGTATTTTTGTAGAAGTGTGTATATCTCGACGGTGTAAAATTCGCGTAATAGCCCTTATTGTTATTGTTCCAAGACAATTTTAAAAGTGAAATCGACAGAAGAGAAGTCTCATTTTATTTTAAAAACAGTGCGAAATTAGAATTTCATTAATTAAATTTTTATTCATACTTAATAATATTCATATTGCTAGTGCATAGTTGTTCAGAAATTCATTCAAAATTCATATTTGCCGCGATTAATGAATTCTGAGGAAATTCTCGCATTTAATTATATGCAATGATAAGTCACAAAGTCCAGTGCGATCGAAGTAAACTTTGACTGGTCCAACCGAAATCGTGTGTTCGTCAAGCCGCCACGAGGAGGCAAACAACGATTCGAATCTCGCGACTTGCAAATCCCTTCAACTCTGGGAGGACCAAAAAATCGCAGTACGGAAACATGATCGGTCGCACTTTGTACCGCTATGTGTACCGACGGAATACGAAATTTTTCACCACCGGAGATCAAAAGTCCGCCCGATCCTGTCTCTCGGCGCATCGTGAATTTGTTCTCTGTTTGCCGCGACGCAAGCTCTCCCCTAAAAGCTTTGGCAAATTGCAAAGTGCATGGAAACGTCGGGATAGGAACTTATTTGTAAAAATAGAGGCGGTATTACTCCATTGAAAGTGTTGATGGAAATAGCTTGAAGAGAACTGTAATGAAAATGGCTTTGTTTTTATTTCTTTGCTATAGGGAAAAAGTTCTGTAGACTATTTATGGCATTTGCGATTCCGATTAAATTGAAAGCTCTTCTAGACTAGCATGAATGCGGCACATGGCGAAAGATAAATTCGCTCTACGCTGATTGGCTAAAATTATCGCAGTTCGACAGCGGCCCCGCTAGTTGATGTTGATCTCTTCAATGTCAGCGGACTCCGTACCGCAGCGGTATTGCGGTTCGCGGAATAAGGAGCCGAGCCCTCGACTGCTTTACAGCGCCATTCCGGCCATTTATGGCTTTAATCCGCGAGCGCGCGGATAATGGCCTACGTGCGGACACTTAGTGCCCTTTATAAAGTCGAAGAAATGCCCGCGCCGCCCCCGTTTACGCGCCCCATGGGAGCTGAGCGCGCGTCGCTGCGCGTATGGCGAATAGCTGGAGAGAAGGAGGAAAAAGCTCATCCACTTTGTCCTGCCTCGTCATCTGCATTTCTCGGTAGGTCGTATAACGCTGGCGCGCAAGTGGCCGGAGCAACAACTGCTACAACCCACGGGTCGCTCTGCACTAGTGCTCTAGTAAAGCATTCACCTTTTAAATGACAAAGCAAATCGGCATTATTTCACTTTTCAATTCTCGTATACGAGTAGGCCATAAACTTGATTGAGCGCAGCGTAAGCGTAACGCTAAACGAGCTGCTATTTCGAGAACGGAAACGCGGCGCAGTGTTCTGCGATTTTTCAGCCAGCGTGGCGCGACAAAGGCCAGCCGCGCGCCGTAATGCAGGCGTAATTGTAGGACATTATCAAAGTCAACGCGCGAGATGGCGCCATGCGATACGTCGCCGAGAGACGGAGCTGATTCAAATGTAAACGAACGATATTAATTAAAGAATGGCTCTGGCGCCAATCCTTCCCTCTCCGCCTTCTCCCCGCCCGTTCTTTCTCGGTTTTACAATACAATCTCATCGATAAACCAATATATTGTTTGCTTTTCATCAAGTGGCAAAATATCCCCGAGTTTTGATAGGCCATCTTATAGGCACGCTCTGCGACTTGTGTTTTATGCTATTTTTCTGACTGTATTCAATATTCATCATTTGACCTGTTCGCACTACAATGCCTCCGAGAACAATAAAGCTGGCTCACGCGAGATTAGACCTGCAGATTACCGAAATCGAATGGGTCACGTGACGTCATTTCAGCTCAACAACCTCCCGAACATGAATATCAATAGTCGAGCGCGCGCTTGTGATAAATCAATTTTATGCCTTCCTGATCCCGCGCTTCCATTTTCACTAAAGAATGTACAAGCAATAGCCTGCGCAACCCCAAGGAATTTCAGACTCGCAGCTTTAATTGAACCCCCTCATTTTCGTTTCCGCTTCCCGTCCGTCATTTTACGGCCTTCCGCCGTATATTCCCCTCTCCCTCTCCTCGGTTTTTCTCTGCGACTCTCAACTTCCAGCGCGCTCGCGTCTCACCTTTGCGCCCGTCCACTCGTTTTCCTCGGCGGCGCTACGATGGCACTCGTCGCGACGAGCGCAAAGTGGAAACAGTTCAAGTGGTCGTCTCTTACGCGCAGTGGGAGAAACGCGAGCCCTCGCACGTACCTCAAGTCACGAAAAAAGATTCAAGGGCCCCGAGCCGGGCGTCCTTCTTAATGAAACTCGATCGGCGCGTGCGCTGTGTTTATATTAAAAATTCACGAGCCGCGTCGCCGGGTCCCGCGAGGGCACATCGCACTCGAGGTATAACTTTTAGAGGCAATTTCTTCGGCCCAAAGGTTACACGCTCGTTTAAGCTTCTTATTACTTAACTGCTGCATATTATATCGCGTTCAACGAGATGCCGCGGTGTCGGCTAAATATTCTACATTTCGCTGCTGCTTAATTTTCAATCGAACTTGGATGAGGTTACTTTTTGCTGGGCTAAATGTCGCCAGAATTATTCATTTTTACACGATGTCACTCATGCTCGTCTTAAATACTTTTTCTAAAACATGCACGATTTTCGCCGTTTTTCGGCCTAGAAAGATGTTCTACAGTGACTTTTTTTACCGGCGGGACAAAAAAACATGCATGCACATGCATGTTGTTCATAGGGTTTTATTGGAACATCTTCGCATTCTCACACATTTGTGGCAGATTTATGATTATTTTTAATAATTTTTCTATATAGTACACTGATTTTCTACATTATCATCGCTATCGCTCATGTTACTTGGCCTTTAATTGATGATTCTTAATATGAATATCATAAGTGAAGGACGTTTTTTATAAATGAATTATAAATTCAAAACAACAATTAATAAAAACAAACAATTCAAATTTCTATTCCTACAAGTATTGCGTTGTCGCATAAAGCAACTATCAATTTAGCCTTGCTTTTAAGGCTCAAAAACCCCGAAAATCAATACGTGAGTCACAAAAAATATGATATAGGGCTTATGGCTCTTTCGACCTCGTGTGTTATTTGCACTACCGGTCCACACTAGGTCTCAAAAGGCCCACTTTCCGACCTAGGCACACAATATACTATTATTCCCTTTCCTTGCAAAGTAAATTTCTAACATTATAAGATTTTATTATCTATGGACACGTTGATTTTAATATTATAATGAAGAATTGCGGTCGATTATATCTAGTCATCATTAGAGCCGAGATACTTTAATTATATTTTAATAATGGGATAAATAGATAAGCGAAAACATGCCATTAAAATATAGATTAATTATTTTACAACAAACAAATTAAAATAGTCTTTGATAGTAATAATCGAGCCCCCAGAGCAACAATTTCAGAGAATCAACGAATTAAAACTGTCACATCAACGCCTCTCTTCAATGACTTTCAAAAACGCAATCCCCACGTTGGCTATGTAACAATGACGAACGCAGGAACGCGATGCAAAAAGAATATACCCATGCGAATATAATAATAGCTTCTATCTCGCATAATAATCGCGAAATTACTATTTCGCCTCGCGTCAGGCGAAAAAGGTCTCCCTCTCTTTCTCTGCCAATCGATATTCAATTAAAGCCCGGTTTGGTTTTTCATAAATCCAGAAGCAAAGAAAGGGAGAGAGGGAGAGAGAGAGCCGCCGTGGCGGTTAACGAGCGCGCCGGAATATCCTTTTCGTTAAAACCATTACGTCCACTGGCAGTTTCCATTAACCTGCGCGAATGCTTGCTCATTTCTCTCTCTCTCTCTCTCTCTCTCTCTCTCTCTCTCTCTTCCTCTTTCGCTCTCTGCGTGCGTTTTTCGCTCCTTCTGTTTCTCTTTTCCGATTTTATTCTCTCTCTCTCTCTCTCTCTCTCTCTCTCTCTCTCTCTGGGTATGCGGAAATTTCCTCCTATTTATTTATTTGCGCCTTTTTCCATTCACGATGCAGCCTCTACTATCTCTGGGGTTTTCACATATAGCGGTAGAAGTGCGCTTGTCCGACGCAAGGATTAAGTTTTCACAGTCAATGAATTCGCTTTTATTGGCGTTAATTAAATTTTAATTATGGCAATTATTACGCTCAGCATAGGAAAATTAAGTAAGGTTTGAAGTTATACGCTAAAATTTTATAATAGATTTTCAATGAAGAATGTATGTGTATTAAAACCTGTCAATAATGCTTTGACCTGTTGTTATATGTTTGGAATATCTAGTACAGTTAATAGACTTATTTCCATAACATTATTTAATAAGCGATGATTTCCCAGTTACGTTATACTATGATAAATTATCTAGAGTTTTAAATATTATTAAAGTAAGTAGGGAAGAGCGGGGTAATCGACACAATTTTTAGATTTCTTATTCGAATTAATACTGTAATTATTTTTTACTACTTATATCTAATGTATAAATTCAAAAGTTCTTACAATGGTGAACGTAAAATAATTAATACAAGTTTGAAGAGTCTTCATGGTCCTTTATAATGTAGACTATGAATTATTTGTTTCTATTTTACCTTCACAGACTAAATAAACTTTAAACAAAATTTAGAAATTTTACTCAGGATATATGAAAATAAAAAAGCTCACATAAATTCTGACTGACAATAGCTTAATCGCTCAGACTCTCTGAAAGTCTTCGTCACTCTACACAGTGTCTACGACGACTAAGTCGCGGCGCAATACCGTGTTCACAATAAGTTATCGATAGTGTGTCAACTTCCCCATCTATGCAACGTGCCCCACTCTCCCCTAAAATTAAATCGGCAACATACTTTAATTCGGTCACTCAACATTTTCTCATTCCTACCTAATTAAAAAAACCGCTGCTAACTGCTTTAGCAGAATGTTTTCTCAAAGCGAAGAGCATTAAATTGATTTTTTTTTAACATAAATAAAATTTTTTAATAAAAATATTGAGAATGCGTATTCTTAAAAGTTAAATTGTGAGCAAGCAGCAACTATATATAACTTCCTACTACATAGTTGCAAGCATTTTTTCTTACGACCTAGAATATAAATAAATCCTTTTCTGAGAGTGACTGAGAGTTTATAGGGCCTAAACGGATTTTTCCAATTGAGCTTCCTGTGTGCATTTGGGTGCTTTCCTATGGATTGTTCAAATATTAGGGGTGCACGAGTACTCGACTCGGCGTGTTTGAACTGTATCAAACTTTTTTTTCGAACTCGAGTCGAGTACTCGGTACTTTGAACTACTCGAGTCAA
>JAPYZP010008889.1:0-13318 GCA_030522985.1 Torymus sinensis
TTAGAAATGTATAACTGATCATTTTAATTTTTTCGTTTCGATTTTGCAATATTCCAGTAATATTCGTCCAAGATTTAATAATATGATAGGAATGTTCAATACAAAACTCCATTTTGCTGCATATCAATTCAATACAAAACTACATTTTCCTCTGTTTAGCCATATACGCCATATTCCTATAGCAATATTCCTCCCCTCTATAGCACTGAATATTTAAGGAATATTCGCTCAATATTTATTTGTTATTTTCGAAATTTTCGCTAATATCCCTCAACGTTAATTAACATGGGAGAAACCTTGAGGGAATATTCCTGCAAACCAAAATGACCGTTTTTCCATTCCAATTTTTTTAGTTCCAATAATTCATTTTAATATTGTAGAAATATTCCTATAAGGTTATATAATAATGAAAAAAGATAATTTATTTAAAAATAGAAACACGACTGCACACGGGGAACTCTGTGACGTAAAATCACCTTTAGTCCCGGCTCGTTGATTGGCACAAGAGCCACGCAGCTACGTGCTAGCCAGCTACTGTAGAAAGCCTAAGTCGCTTTCTCTTCGAGCCGGCTCTCCGCGCTGTCGCTGCTACCAACTTCGGCTCGCGAAACTCCCAGCTGCTGGTTGCTACGCAGCCTTACTGCGCAGCCGGTGCTACGTTACAACGTCGCTGATACTTAGGGCCAGGACACTTAAGGTAGTACCGTGGTTACATAAATACCGTTGAGATATTAATGAAATTGAATATATCGATTCGTGTTGGTCTAAAAGTGACACAAAAAATTTTTTGGATCGTGTTTCCACCATAGTTATCTTCAAATTGTATAAAAACTACCGTTCAGATTTACAAAAGAAATAGAAAAAATAGAAATTGAATATTCGCAAGGCATTTTGGGCTCTTGAACGTATCGATTAGGAGCATGTCATAACAGAATTAAGCAATGTAATGTAAATAATTGATGTTTAGCATCGGTAGTCTGCTATGACTTCGTAGATTTGGCAACGCCGCAACGCCGCAAGAGAGGTTAGGTGTGCGCTCTATTTGAAATTCCATGTGCTGTGTATAATATATACGTGAATGAAGATTTTGCGGAATTAAACAAAAACAAGAATATAGTTTATGCTTAATGATAAATAGTATTAGTTATTTCTATACACAATAACAATTTTAAATCATCATATATAAATGCATTTATTAACATGTATACAGTATGAAACAAAATAACATAACTAAAAGTAACATCAAATTATAAATAATATAATAAATTAATTTCTGTTTTACTTTCTACTTTCGAAATAATTAAAAATCTTCTGTAAAATTTTCTTATTTTTGGTAACTTTAATAATACACCGTTCTCATCTTTGCCTAAAGTATCACATAATCCATTAAATTTATTTTGAATGCATGCATCGAGCATCATTTCGAATGTTATATTTGCAGCAACCATTTTTCTTCTCATTCCTTGTGATGTACAGTCTTTCAGAGCATTCAACTTTTTCATTGCATTTGGTAAATTTTGCAAAAAAGTTATTTTATTCTGGGTACCTTCCCAACTCAGAAAACATTTGTTCAAGTCATCGTTTGAAACGTTCAACTTTTTCAAAACTTCATCCAATATAATTACATCGTGGAGTGCATCATGAGCTTTTTCACAATTAATTTCAAATTCTGCAGCAACATTTTCTAATTTATTATCACCTTTACCCTTTTTTCCTGGTTTCATTTTGATTACAGGAAGTGTATCATAATATCCGTGTATTATGACATGAAAATGTTCTGTCATGAAACTTTTTTGAATAGCATTTATTAAACGAGGAAAATCGAATAAACAGTTGTGTGCTGCCAAAATACACTTTCTTTTGAGAGAGCATAGCAATTTATACAATTTCAGTAACGCTTCTGATAGTGAGACGGCTGTAAGTATCTTTCCGTGAAATAGAAGTTCTCCATTTATGTATTGTAAACCATTCACTTTACTGGCTTCTTCCGAAATTTTCTGTGTGGGTCTCACGTAAATTGAAAATTCAGACTCATTGTACTTCATTGCAATTTGGAGAATATCTGACGTCTTGGAAAAGCCACCGGTTTCTAAATCAAACAGTACGGTGATCGGTTCTTGATTTTCATCTTCTAATGCTACAATAGGAATATTTTCATGTAAAGTATTACGCAATCCAATATCAGATTCATACGTAGTGCCCTCTTTGGCTTCAGTCTGATTTTTCAATGCAGTCTTAGCTTTTTTTAATAAAATACGTTTCAATTTAATTGCTCTTGTTAGAGATTGAGCGTATCTTTTTTTACTAATAGTATCAACTTTTCTATTATATTTCATAGTATGTCTTCCGGGAGACAATATGAGAGATTCATTTAATTGGCTTATATACTGTTCCCCTTTATTTTTTTTATTTATTGCACACGCCACTCGTGCATCACCAGAAGCTGTTTTTCCATACAACCTACTTTTCGGAGCCTTACTTACTATCATGGCATTTAAGCTTTCATTTGGATTGCTGGAAGCACCACCGACAAACTGACTACATTTACTTGCTAAATTATTAAAAATCGTTTTCAGAGCTTCAAATAAATTCGTATCCTTCAATCCATCACCAATATTCGCGTGCTTGTAATTAACAGGATCCAAATCATGAGTGCACCAGCTTCCACAATTAGTATGAATGTTAAAAGCGTGGTGAGGAATGTTTTCGATGGCTTTTGTCATATCAATAATATTTCCTTGGTTTTGTGACACGCAGTAGTTAAAACATTTTTTTAAATATTGAATAGCCGTACCAGTTAGTTCTTTGTGAGTTTTACTTATTTTATATAATTCATTGGCCACTCCTTTCGATGTATGATTGTTGTCGGATTGCTTTATAACTTCATGGTCGTTTGCTTCTCTCACGGCACAAATGGAGCTACTGTCGTTGTCGGCTATAAATACTCCAATTTGAATATTACATTTTTTCAAGATCGGACTATCTTTCGTGAGTAAAACTGCGGCGTGAGGCTCCATTGCTTTTGCACTACCAACAAAATTCAACCAGCAATCGTGATCTTCAGGTGAGTGGCCACTATCGCATTTTGCACATTTGCGATTCAGTGTTACATAGCAAATAACCTTTTTGCTGAAATATCCTATCATAGCTGCTGTTCCAGACAGGCTATCATAAGTTCTCCCAGTGCCTCTCGTGATCCAGCCCATGTCGAAAGAGGATGCTACACGTACTATCATATTATCTGATACATTTTTATTAATAATATCCATTTCACTCGCTTCAGGAAATAGGAAACGTATGTCTAGGTGAAGAGGCCTGGAAAAGGGAAAAAAGTATAAAAGCAATTTAAGCTTAATATTTCAGATTTTTTATTGATTCAATTATATTAATACAATCATATGGCTTTTACAATATAAAGAAATATGAGGATAAAAGATTAGTGTGTGTGTGTGTGTGTGTGTGTGTGTGTGTGTGTGTGTGTGTGTGTGTGTGTGTGTGTGTGTGTGTGTGTGTGTGTGTGTGTGTGTGTGTGTGTGTGTGTGTGTGTAGTATTTACGTATAACACAAATATTCATACGTGGCACTATATATTTTACAACATTAAGTAGACATAACTTTATTAGAAGAGATCAAAATACAATTATTTGACAACTAATATTCACCCTGATACAATATTTTATAGATAATTAACATAACATTTTACTGTAATATAACATAACATATATATATATAGTTATATTTTATACAACATTTATTATAACAAATTTCTGATCATTCAATATAATATCAATTATTTTGTTCGAACCATTAACCGAAGGACAACATTTATTGACTCAATTAATTTAACTTTTAATATTAAATTGACTTTCAAATAAAGTTGTGTCTTCTTCATGTTGTAGTAAAATATTCTGTACTAATAAAATTATAATGAAAAAATCTTAATTTCTTTGTCTGTATTAGATGGTCTGTGATAAAGAAAAGATCAAATACATAATTGGATTAAAAAACCTAAAATACATGATTGGCTTATAAAACATGGCTTATAAAATAGAATCTTATAAAATACATTTTATCATATTTGATAAACTACGATAAAAAAAAATCAGTTGTACAAAATTTAATTATCAATTTTACGCTATTTACAATTTTATTTCAAATTATACTAATGAGTGTTATACGTAAACTTGTACTCTAAAATTTAATATTAACTTACAACAAATTTTTCAATTTTTCTGCATTTTCAATGGTCAATTTTCTTTCCTCTATAGCAGCAGCCATACAGTTTTGTTCAGCAACAGTTTCAACTTTTTTTGACACTTCATTCTCATGGGTCTTGTATGCTTGCCAGTTTAATTCTGGAATATTCATTTCAGCAAGCCATTTATTTAGATGCGTGTTTCCTGTACCATTATTCAAGCAACCTAAAAATATGCCAATTTATGAATTTACTTACATTTATAATTATAGATACAATTATAATTTATCTTAAGTTTATTTTTTACTCACCTATCACAGCTTTTGTATTTGTATCAAAAACAAGTCTATTATTTGGACCTTTGTGCTGCTTGTCTGTAAAAACAGTATTCATAATTTGGCACTGATGGCATCTTATATACAAAATTGAACCTAATCCAAAACGCTTCTCTTCTTCGGTATCCATCAGAGAGGTTATAGACTTGCAGCCGTTACAAATCAATTGATCTGCCAATGTTTGAATGTGGACAATCCGACGACCACCGACCACAAAATCACCACCATCAATGCAATCTGTTGAATGTTTCTCACTATCTGTTTTACTTGTATTTGCATTAGTTTTGAGGTTAGGTGACTCAAATTTTCCAGTGCTGCTTTTTAACTTTCGTGCTATTTCCACTTGTTGCAGCCTTTTCTCGTATACTTTTTGCGAGACTCTTTTGTTTTTCCAGAAGAATATTCCCTCTTTTGGCATCTTGAAGACTAGACGAAATCACACTAAACGCAACCCCAACAAGACAACATACTTACAAGTGTTGATCTGCTATATACGAGAAGCGAGTCTCCCCGCTCCTGTTAGCCTCTCTCGCACGTCACGAGCCGCGACGTTGCCACATCTACCTACTCACCGAATGAAACGAGAGAACGTGTGTGCTTGACTAGCGTGGTAACCACGGTACTACCTTAAAAAAGAACAGTGCACAGACACAAGAAATAGCATTGATTCTATATCTATATATATCAAGAACAGCGAGGAACAAAGCGCAGTTCCTCATATATACAGATACACAACCAATGCTATTTCTTGTGTCTGTGCACTGTTCTTTTTTAAGTGTCCTGGCCCTTAACCTCAGCGACTTGCTTACTTACACCCTGCTACCTTGTCTCCTCCAAGAGACGATGTTCTCGGCTAGCTGCAGCTGTGAAATCGGGTAGAGGGCGGTATTCGGGAAATCATGAAACGCGTGACTCGACTGTTAAGATAAAATGACTCGACTTTATTTAAGTTGATGGTTATAAAATAGTTATAGTTGATGAATATAAAATACGCGACAGGCCGAGACTTAGCGGGTCGTAGCCCGCTCGCTATGCTCGCATGCTATGCTGCCCTGCAGCTCGCTTTATGTGGCGGGGGGGGGGGCTACGCGCCCGCCATTCGTATACATTAATACGGACTTACGCTAGGCTGGCCAGCCATCGCTGCACTCTCTTTTTCTCTCTCTCTCTCTCTCGCGCTCGCTGCAAGTCGGGACCGGGATGGAGCAACCCTCACAGTCCCCGGCCTCGTGACGTCATGGACCCTCTGTCTCCCTCACGCTCACTCTCTACTAGTGGCGGCACTGTGGTGGTCACGATTGCAGCGGTGGAGGCGCGTCACACTCACACTATCCTCCAGACAGACGACTACTTTTGCGTGTCACGGCGGTCAACAACATGGCCGCGGCGACCTTTTCGTCGCGGCTCGGCGGCTTCGTCTTCTTCTTTGTCTGCCTCATTCGAGCGCCACGGCGCGCGCTACGAACCACGATACGGGCAATCGCGCGCTATTCGAATATCGCGAAACAGTATACGTGATTCTCGCGACTTATCTCGGCGCCCGTCACAATGCGTATCGGAATGCCCAGTTCCGGAGGCATCATCCGTATGATAACACCGGAAGGGGTCATTTCTATGGGTATAAGTGTGATTTTTTATTTTTAAAGAAAATTACTTTTGCCATTATTATATAACCTTGTAGGAATATTTCCAATAATATTGTAGCAATATTCCTACAGCGTATTTTCTTCCCATCGCTCGAGGTACGACGCTTCAATCTCCGAGGCCCCGCGCCTCGTCGCTCTGTTGAACTATCTCGCCTCTATTATTGGCGTATTGTCTGCCGATCTTTTACTTCTATCACCTCGATGGTTATATCGAATGCTTTTACTTCAATCATCAACAAAAAATACTACCATCATTGACATGAAATACCTCGATTGATAGTTGAGGTTTTGAGATTCAAAGGTCTCGACTTAAATCCTTTCAAATTTTCTCTCCGTGTATCTTATTTCTTAATGTCATCAATATTTATTAATATAGACTTCCTTTAAAAAATTCATTAGATAGACGTATGGTTTTTTCTTATTTTTTAATGCAATTTTTGCATTTTCAATGCAAATATCGATTATTTCAATTCGCAGTTGTTGTAACTTTATAGGAAATGAAATAGAGGATATTTGAGAAGAGATTGCCCATATCTCAAGAAGAAGGGCCTATGAGATAAAATTATGAACACTGGGCTTCATTTTTATGTACCAGAAATCGACTCTCAAACGCCCACGAAAATCCGTTTCCCGCTGGGTGTGAACTCTCCTTGTAAGATTGCGTGTTCATTTACTGGTGTTTAGGAGATATTTACAGATTTTCATTAAATACAATTTGCTCACCGACGTAAGGGTTGAACATTTTAGAATATAAATTTCAAGAGGGATTTACTTAAAATCCATTTTTAAACCAATTAATTAAATAAAAAAAGTTACAATTTCTTTATTCGTTCATTCACTGGTGAAGTCATCCTCTACTAGTAATTAATACTTTCCTGAATCAAGTGCATGTAAAATCCTGTATCTTATGAATGATACACTAGGTATGGACTAGGTATCGTAGGTCATTTTCTAATAAATTTTCATAATTTTGCCCATAAACATATTACTGTATTCACTAAAAATCAACAAAATATCTCAAAGTTGTTTCCCTTTATAGCGTAAATCAATATCGCACATACTCACAGCACTGGCTCATCTCAACTACATCGGGCAAGCTAACGGCTATTTCGGGCGTGAGATAAGGAAGGTATCTAACTTATCAAGCACTTTTCTTTATATATGTTTCACATATTTTTAAATTAAGAAGCTATTTGAAACCTAGTGCAGTGAAGAATTGGTTTTTAGGAATGGTGAAGGTACCGGAGTAGAAATGAACACTCGGTAAACACGCGGCCCGAATCCGGCTGCCGTAGCGCCCAATCTGTAGTGCCTGATGTGTTAGCCGCATAAGGGCCGCGCCCGGTTGTAACGCTTGTTTTGTCAGTTACGGATGGCCGGCCCACGGACGGCCCTAACGCGTAACTACGGACTCGAGCAGATGACTAAACTCGTATAACCTGCATCATCTCGATTTTACTTTCTCAGTTATTTATTCGCTCCAATAGCTATTATATGATTAGTTAATTTGAACTGTCTATTTTTAAGTTATAAAATTGAGGTAGACTACTTTGACAAGCCTCAGGTAATTACGTATCGATAAATTATCTAATAATAGGTATTATAAAAACCGCGTACGAGCAGGTTAGGAAATCGACTGTTGTGAAAGAGCCAGCACGGATACGACTGCCGTATATCCGATAATCACACGGAAAAATCATGTGGGACACTGACAAAACCAGCGTTACATGCCGTGCAAGTGCCGAGCACGGCATACACTATCCGGCCCGTGTGTCACTTACGGTATGCCGTATTTCATTTCTACTCGGGTATAAGATAAAAATCGAGAACGACAAAAATAACGGCCCAGGTCGGAATCGAACCGACAAGCGACTGCTTACCGGGCAGCTACGCTACCATTTGCGTCACTGGGATGACGATTCTGTCGCAACCCTAACTGCTACTTCTCGTTCTCAATCTGTATTTTAAGTAAAAGGATCTTTTAAGTTAAAAGATGTATTGAAACATATATAAAGAAACGTGCTTGATAAGTTAGATACCTTCCTTATCTCTCGCCCGAAATAGCCATTAGCTTTATTGTATTAAATTAAGAATAAACCACGGGCGTTCCCTTCAAATTGATAAAATAATTCGATTATTATTTTCAAAAGATATAAACATTTTAAAATGATGTCGGTAAGCTCATCATCTTAATAGTGATTTTTAGAAGCGGTGCCTTTACAATGAGACTCTGCGGGATTTCTCAGTACAACTCAGTAATTTCTCTGCATAACTCACACACAACAAAACTAAAACATAATCTCTTTTGTAAGTAACACTCAACTCCTTTATAACATATACGCTAAGACAAAACTTGGTAACACCAATTTTATCAAAACTTTAGTATTTAATTATGTTATCGCTTGTAATCGCTAGCAATATGTATTAGTTATTTAATTTTATAGATATTTCACAAGATATTATAGTCCAATTTACTAAAGTGTGTTTCAAATTTATTTCAAAAACCGACAGTCACCAGAAAATGTATCGAAGTGCCCCGTAGGTCGCATCAATGTATTACTGTTTTTACATGCACTAGAGATATGCGATAATCACTGCAATTGTTACGCTTAAGTCAAGTAAAAGTTTATACAAAATATACACAACTCAAGCCCATGTATTCCTCGCAACGAATTTCTCTCTGTGTGCCAACAACATCGTGCTTAGTCGTGCCTTTACTCTACACAATCTGAGAGCATCCATCTCTTTGCACAGATTAAATTGTCAGGAAATTATTAAGGCCTCGACATGAGAAAAGATGCAACGAGTGAATACAAGGCCTCTTGCACGTAAGAAGCAATGGCGAGGAATAAAGCCTGGAAGCCAAGCACATGCGAGTTTTAAAAAGACTTGTACCTTCTTATTCCTTCAAAAAGGAACAAGTCTTCTTAAAACTCACAGTGATTGGCTTTCAGGCGTTATTCATCGCTATTCCTTTTTACGTGCAAGAGGCCTAAGGGATATAATATAGTCGACTATAAATTCGAGCCCTAATTGGCCTTTCGCACAGCTCTGAGGAACAGATAAAAAGAGCAAGAATAACGTGGGTTATATATCTATATATACGAGGAACAGCAAGGAACAAGGCTCTTGTAAGGGACTTTCTACACTGACGTTCTGTCCTAGTTCTGTTCTTGTTCTGTGCCGTGTTCTGTACTCCGACGCACTTCTGGAACATGTGTGTAATTCGCTATCTGCATGCTGTGTACTCCGTGATGGTAAAAGTATTGTTTTATTGTTTGTTATTATCATCTTTCATCCAGTCTAGTGTATAGTAAATAATAGTTTATTCGTGATTAAGTGATGAAATAATGAAACATGCCAAGGAAAAAGTTACAAGAACAGTCTGTGTCAAAATGAGTTCAGCGCAGTAGAGCTTTTAAAAATTTTAAAAAAGAAAAATAAAAAAAAAAAATTTGTTGGGTTAAACCCTATTTAGAAAATTATTTACTAAATATTATACACGTCGACTATATGTAAGATGATCGTAACAAACGATAAAACAATACTTCTTAAACCACAGAGTACACAGCTTCCTGCTAGCGAACTACACACATGTTCCAGAAGTACGTCGGAGCACAGAACATAGCACAGAACACAGCACAGAATACAGCACAGAATACAGCACAGCACAAGAAGAGAACAAGAACAGAACATCAGTGTACAAAGTCCTTAATTTGTGTATCATGCTGTTCCTCGTATATATAGATATACTAAGCCCTATTACACGCAAAAAAGAACAGTTACAGTTACAGGAACAGCGACAAAATAACATTGGGTAATATATCTATATATATATAGGGAATAGGAACAGCTACAAGGAACACCTTGTATTGTTTCTGTAACTGTCCCTGTTCCTCATATATATAGTTATATTACCCTATGTTAGGCCCATTACACGTAAAAAAGAACAGCTACAGGAACAGTGATAAAACTAACATTGGGTAATATATCTATATTTATGAGGAACAGGAATAGTTACAGGAACAATACAAGGTGTTTATATTACTTTTATATATAGATTACGCAATGTTATTTTGTGGCAGTTCTTGTAACTGTAACTGTTCTTTTTTGCGTGTAATAGGCCTTAGTTTTATCACTGCTCCTGTAGCTGTAGCTGTTCTTTTTTACGTGTAACGAGCCTAAGGCCTCTTACACGAATATCGGAATACAATGAACATGCAGGAACACAGAGGCACAGCTAGCTCGCTGTGTATTTATGTTCCTCGATCTGCTTCTTTGTTCCTTGTGTTCGAAGCACATGGGCACACATCGAGGAATAGTAATACACATGGAGGAACATAAACACACAGCGAGCTGGTTCCTTTATTCGCGAAGAACCCTAACTCATGTTATTCTTGTTCTTTTTATCTGTTCCTACGAGCTGTGTGAAAGGCCATTGACGGGGAATCCACACGATCACCTTTCCCGTACCCCGTACCCCTTACCACTATCGCGTCGGATCGTCGGGGTCTTTTAGCAGAAAGGCGTTTCTGCAATGGTCGCCGCTTTGACCAATACGAATGTGGGAACGTTGTTCAATTAAGCGCTAAAGCGCACAGAGTTACGGGAATGTAAAGTTAATCCTGCATTTTATTTAATTAAATTCACTTGAAATATTGTCTTTAACAATTGAATTAATGTCCTTAATAATCTCTTTAATAATCAAATTAATGTCTTTAACAATTACTCGATTTATGCGTTCGTGACTCAATATAACTCCAACTGGCAATAAGATATAGTCAGGTTACGCGCACTGGTGCAATATTGTTACTAAGCGTTAGAGTGCGTGATAACTTTAGACTAAAAGTACAAGGACCAGACTAGTTGGCAACCGACTCCTGAAACTTCTGGGCGCAACGTACACAGTGACAGGCACCAGATTAGTTGGCTCGGATCGCAACGTACACGGTACTAGGACCAGAAAGGTAAGCGATGACCCAGGTCTCAGCTACAAAGCGTCTCATGTGCTCGGTAGCGACTGACTAGCTTTAGTTCCCCTGGCCGCGAAGAGATGAAACTCTGGAAGTCGGATTTGAGGCCCATAAGTGCTCCGAACGAGTGAGCGCTTCTCCTTTTTCTTCTAGTGCGAGCGAACCATGTGGTGGGGAAACCCCAGTGAAGGCTCAGATCTTGGCTAGAAATCCCCTCTCGGCTTGTAGTGGTTGTGCCCGTTTCTTCATTGGTTCCCCTCTGATGCCTTGGGTTAGTGGTGGGTGCCAGTACGATGTAGAGACTGTAGCCCGCCAGGTGGCTTCGAAGGCCTTCCCTATTACGAAGGCGAGAGAGCGGCGATGGAGGGGTCTCAGTACGGAAAACAGGGTCGGGAGCGCCGAATAGCGAGTGGCGGACCAGCCCCCTCCAATGACGTGGCGCGCTGCTGGTTCGTGATTGGTTGTTCCGCTGTCGGCCGTTCCGCTCCGTAACGTAATAGCTCCGGGACTTGTTTGTCGCCCTGCTGATTGCGGTACTGTTCTCAGTCGTTTTCGCTCCTGCACTCTACCTCTTCGGGTAAACGATTCCTGGAGTTATTTGCACTCTCCTGGTTCGTTCACTAATGACTTTCGAGAATTACGATTGGCCGCTGATTGGTACTCTATTCATTCGCTAATGGATTCTAGGAACCGTTGATTGCCGTCCTGCTCATTTACTGATGGATTTCGGGAACTGCTGATTGCTTGAGAGAATGTCCTGCTTGTTGGTTAATGGATTCAGAGAATTGCGGTTGGCTATTGACTGTTGCCCTGCTGACTGTCCTGTAAATAGGATAGAGCTTTCCCTACCTGAGCGAGCTTTTCCCTAGCTAATGAATTATCCGCATTCTTAATTAATTACCATTTATTATCCACTAGGACCGCTTAGTTAATTATTAATTAGTATTATAATTAATCGTAGTTATTATTAAGTTATATTATTTATTTACCCGAACGTTACGAATTCCGATTTTATTATTGTAGAACCCTAAATATTCATAACAATAGAGCATAATCGCAATGCACAAGAAGGGCCATTACAGCTAAAAAGACATAGAGCACAACGGAACTGTGTGTCGTTGTGTGTTCTTGTGTCTATGGTCTAGTGGTCCTAACCTACTAAAAACTAAACATATTCAAATTGGAGTGAAAATTTATTTAGACCAGTATACATTCTACATACATGTGTGAAATCCACAGAGAAAAATCAATCATCGAAAGAGACATTGCTTTTAATAGGTTAGGACCACTAGACCATAGACACAAGAACACGCAACGACACACAGTTCCGTTGTGCCTTCTTGTGCATGGCGGTTATGCTCTATGCCTTTTTACTGTAATGGAGAATCCAGACCAGACCCGTGCTTTACCCTGTACCCGTTCCCTGTCGGATTTTTTTGTAGAGTTTACCTCTATACCTAAGTCTATATGCTCGGTGTAAAAAATCCATAGATCTGCTTCAAGCTTTCACTATCGAATTCTTCCAAGAGCATAGACTTAGTAAGATGGTGAACTCCACAAAAAAATCCGACGGGGAACGGGTGCAGGGTAAAGGGTAGAGCATGGGTCTAGTCTGGATTTTCCCTAATGGCCCGAAGGCTCAACGGAACTGCGTGTCGTAGTGTGTTCTTGTGTCTATGGTCTAGTGGTCTTAACCTATTAAAAACTAAACATATTAAATAGGAGTAAAAATTTATTTATTTAGACCAGTGTACATTCTACATACATGTGTGAAATTCACAGAGAAAAATCAATTATCTAAAGAGATATTGCTTTTCATAGGTTAGGACCACTAGACGATAGACACAAGAACACACAACGCCACACTGTTCCTTTGTTTCTTGTGAATTGCGGTTGTGCTCTATGCCTTCTGCTGCCATGGCCCTTACTCCTCTATGCTCATCGGAGAGTTTTTCCAGAGATGAATAGAGAGATTGCCAGAGCCCCGGAAAAAAGTGAGGCAAGTTTCGTAGTACTGCCTCTCTGCGGAGAACTCAGGAACCATGCGCACTATTTCCTGATTGGTCGTTCGAAAGTGCGCATGGGCGGGGACTAGTGGGGAGAGGGAAGCGGGAGAAGACGGCGCGGGGTCTCGGTGCATGCTCGAGCGGCCCGGCGCGCCGCGCGCTT